>OZ022263.1:165129291-165414291 GCA_963978885.1 Nemotelus pantherinus
ATACATTTTTCTCATTGCAGTTTTGATCTACGAAGCAATCGAAGGCGACAATCTCCGGGATAAAACACTAAAAATAACCGATTTCGGACTTGCACGCGAAGTTTACAATACGACACGAATGTCAGCGGCTGGGACATATGCTTGGATGCCGCCGGAAGTGATAAGACGTGGAACCTACTCCAAGTACGACTTTTATTTATTTATTCATTCAATATCGTTCGTATAAAAATAGATCGAGATTATAGTCACAAAAAAAAGTGTTAAACGTTTTTGTCGAAAAAAAAAAACTGTTTACGAAAAATTTGATTTGATTTGATTTTTCAATTATAACCTTTTTTTATTGCTTTTTTTTTGCAGAGCATCAGATGTTTGGAGCTACGGTGTCCTATTATGGGAACTATTAACGGGTGAAGTGCCATATAAAGGTTTCGATTCGCTATCAGTTGCATACGGTGTAGCAGTTAGAAGTTTAGCATTACCAATACCAAAAACATGTCCTGAAAGTTGGGGCAAACTCATGAAAAGTAAGTGTTTTGCTAGAAAATTTGAGTATAATGAATCGAAATACCTTTACCCCAAAAGCTTATTTAAGTAATTTTATGGAAAACAAATCCATAGAGCTGTTGAATTTTCCTAATAAGCGACATCATTCTAGCAAAATAAAAATGTCACTATTAAGTAGGCACATGCATTACAATAATATTACTCACGAAAACTATTCATTCACATCGTTTCAGGTTGTTGGGAGAATGACCCACATACACGACCATCATTCAAGGACATACTTAAACAATTGGAAATTGTGGCACAATCTAGTTTCATACAAACACCTCAAGAATCATTCCATACTATGCAAAATGGTTGGAAGAAAGAAATCGCTGATGTTCTAAAGGAGCTACGCACAAAAGAGAAGGTACGGCTCGCGTCACAATTGACCCTATTAAATTCATTGTTTGACCTCTACATCGCTCAAATAATAGCTTTTCGACTTACGTATAAATATATCAAATTAATTTATCGATGATGATTTCTTCGTTTTTTCTCAATATTTTCTTTCTTCTTTCTCGTTTCTATCTTTTGTTCATAACGTTTCTAATGCTGCAAACAATAATAATTTTTGCCAAAAAAAAAAACAAACAAACCAAAACGCAAAAACAACCACAAACAAACCGAATAACAATCTATCTAACGTAATACAATCTTAATCTGCGTTCCGTTCGTCGTTTGCTCGATCGATTTCGATAAAAATGCATATAAATACAAAACGGTGTGTGATCGAACATAACTTGACACGACATAATCTGTGTTCGTTTTGAACGTGTGTTATCAAACAAACTAAAGGCTTTTAAATCGATCGAAGAGGTAAGAGCCTATCTTTGGATGATTTTTTTTGTTGTTTTTATTTGAACCTGGATTTCTTTAAAGCTTGTTTCGCTACATTGCTATTCGAATGTTTTGTTGATTTTTCGCAGTATTATGATTGTTGTTGTTATCAACAATGCATTTTTTTTGTTGGTAGTTCGTTTTCGTTTTTTCGAAAGTTTTGCAGTCGATTGTATACTTTTTTTTGATCTCTTGAAGTACCTTGTCGTCGATTGTTTGTTTGAATTTTTTATCTTTGATTGTTTGATGATATGCAAAGAATGTCGTCCTCATATGCAGATAATTTTTGATTGCTTTTCATGCAAAGCTTTCTTGTTGTCTTTTAGCGAGCGTTCTCGTTTCGAAAATTCGGTTTCTAGTCATCAGAAAATTTGTGCAAATTGGTTTTCAGAGCATAATGAATATAATTTAAGCAACTAGCAGGCAAATTATTCTAATGATGTTATATGGAACTATATAATTTTCAACTTAATAGCTTTTAAGATATTATCAGAAAGCAAATTTAATAAAACATGATAAAATCGAGTCCCAAAAGAACGTATTGATGGAATACCAAGCGTTTTTTTTCATGCTAAAAACACTTGCTCACATTGCATTAAATTTAATAAACAAATTAACCTTAACTTACCGACGAAATTCCATTCCCAAATCGTATCTTTTGTTTAGCAATTCCGTTGCAGTACCTATCAATCACTTAATTAAATAGAAAGCAATAACACATTTATTCAATAACCGCACCATAAAATCTTATATTTATAAAATATTTAAAACGGCCTTTAAATCATGCATCAGTTGAATTATTCTACAACAAAAATCGCTGGAATTCCGCTTTAGAATTTGATTTATTTTATTGTAAATTATATTATATTCTTAGAATATTTTGTGCAGCATTGTTTGCGTTTTGTGTTACACTGAATTTTTCTTCCCTCGATTGTTAATATCTCAAGTTGTTTTACATATTTGCGAATTGTTTCTTCAATTATTGATTTTATGCTAGTACAATTAATTACTCTATAGAAAGGATCTTGAAATAAAATTTTAATTTTGACTGTATTTCTTTTTGGTTTCATCACAATAGGAATTGCGTTGTAAAGAAGAAGAATTGGCACGAGTACAAAATTTGCAAAGGAAACACGAACGAAGTTTACAGTTACGCGAACAAGAACTGATGTTACGTGAAATGGAATTATTTGGTCGTGAGCTTAATAATGCGTTAAATTCACAGAATACACCAAAACCGAATAAACGTTTGGGGAAATTTAGTAGAATACGATTAAAGGTAAGTGAATATATGTTTTAATTTACATATTCAATGAGATGAAGATAATATTTTACGAGAAGGATGTTCGATCTGAAGAACTGTGTTTTGTAAGAATGTGCGCTGCAATTAGCTCATTTCGTGTTTCGCATAATTTTCTCTCGAATTGTATTGCGTCCCCCATTTAAAATGTCATTTTCATGGAAATATTGGTTGAAAAGGGAAACTCAAACATTTGTTTATTGACATCATCAGGCACTTGGCAATTTTTAAATGTTTGATCTAATAATTTAGCGGCTATTATATCATCCGGGCATTGCAACAATCTTTTTTAAATATATAAATAAAAAAATAAAGGTATAGAAAAGCTACATTTGTTGCAATTTTTTCCTTTAATGCTCAAAAATCTCTTAAAGCTATTCGTTTCGTTTGAGTATTTCATTTTTTTATGTGCACCATCACACATTTCGAGGATTGTGTTAACCAGACTAAAATCAGGCAAATGGAGGAAACTAAATATTTAGCTTGTAATCATCATTATCATCGTCGCTACAACCGGGGTCCGGTCCTGGCCTCCGTCGGCAGTTTTTTTTTTCCATCGAACCCGATCGCGATCCGATGTCATATAATTGGGCACCCCTAAACTCCAAGCGTCTTGGTCAACGCCATCTCTCCAGCGCGGGCAAGGTCTCCCAGGCTGTCGTCTGCCGTAAAAACTGCCGCCAAAGGTTTTCCGAGCCGGATCCTCTTCACTCATTCGGGCTAGGTGTCCTGCCCATCGGAGTCTACCGAGCTTTATCTTCGTAATTATATCTGCTTCTAGGTAGACAGCGTACAACTCATGGTTGTAGCGTCTCCGAAATCGCCTTTCACATATGGGGCCAACAATTCTCCGTCTGCCGTAAAAACTGCCGCCAAAGGTTTTCCGAGCCTGATCCTCTTCACTCATTCGGGCTAGGTGTCCTGCCCATCGGAGTCTACCGAGCTTTATCTTCGTAATTATATCTGCTTCTAGGTAGACAGCGTACAACTCATGGTTGTAGCGTCTCCGAAATCGCCCTTCACATATGGGGCCAACAATTCTCCGCAAGACTCTCGAACGCGGCTAAGAGGTCAGAGTGACTTTTGCTGAACACCCAAGGCTCGGATCCATGCGCGAGTACTGGCAAGACCATGGTCTTGCACAGCAGGAGCTTTGATGTTCGGGTGAGATTTCGGTATTTGAAGAGCCTCGACAGACTGTAGTATGCTTTATTGGATTTGAGCAGCCGCCCGCGTACGAGTATTTCTTCCTCCACGTTGTTATCGGCTGCTACAATTGACCCACGGTAGTTGAATGATGACATGACTTCAAATTCATGATCAATTACCCTGGAGGTTTGAACAACTCTAAGTGCTCTTCCTGCAGATGCTGTCACCATGTAATTAGTCTTTCCTTCATTTATGTGCAGCCCCAGTTTTTGAAGAATTCTCGCACAGCTAGTACTGATCTTCCAATTATGCCTACATAATCTGCGTAGGCCAGTATCTGGCAGGACTTGGTGACAATGGTCTCTTTCGTTGACGTGCCAGAGTTTCGGATTGCTTTCTCCAACGCCAAGTTGAAGAGGGGGCAGGCCAGATCATCCCTTTGTCGGAGCACATTGAAGATGTTGAACGGTTTGGATAGCAATCCGGCGATTTTAGCATGGCTTGCTAGATTGGTCATAGTCAACTTACACAATCGTGTAAGTTTGTTAGAGATGCCGAATTCTCTCATGGCTTGATACAGTTCTACTCTGGCTATGCTATCATTGTAGGCCTTAAAGTCTATAAATAGATGGTACAGTGGAATGTTGAATTCCAGACATTTGGAATTGTTTTTGCGGGATGATTAAAATTGAAAAAATTTTATTTACATAGAAAATTTTATTTGACAAAGTGGTTTCGAAAGTATGCACTGATTCTTCATCAGACACCAGCACACAGTGCATACTTGACCGATGTGACCACTTGCAGTTGGAAATCATTAATTTTTATTTACGCTAGTTGTGACAAATTTTAACATCTCCGACTTGTATCCATCGAAATAATTTACTTGTAAAGGTTATTTAATTGTGATCATGGTTCCCTTCTTGTCTATAAATCAGCATAGACAACGTATATCGACTCTAAAGCTTATCGAGTTTCCCGTATCAATTATTCTCTGCTTTGATAAGCTTTAGAGTCGATATACGTTGTCTATGCTGATTTATAGACAAGAAGGGAACCATGATCACTATTAAATAACCTTTCCAGACATTTTTCCATCGCCTGCTTGAGAGTAAACATCTGATCAGTTGTTGATGTGCCTCAGATGAAGCCACATTGATATTGTCCGATAATGGCTTTAGCGTATGGGGCTATCCGTTCTTGCAGGATAGAGAAGAGTATCTTATAGGAGGTACTCAACAATGTTATACCCCTATAGTTGCTGCACATTGTTACATCTCCTTTCTTATGTATGGGGCATATTATACCTTTGCGCCAGTCTTCTGGCATCTCTTCATGCTCCCATACGTGCAATATAATTTCATGAATTGCTTGTTGTAATGTGGGCCCTCCATATTTAATCAGCTCAGCTGGTATGTCGTCGGCTCCAGGCGGGCTTTGTTAAATTTTAGCCGACTTATGGCTCTTCGTATCTCTTCTATGCTTGGTAGCGGCAGCATAAAGTCGTCTTCTGGCATTGGTGGCGCCTCCAATTCTTCGTTGAGCTGATCCTTTAGCAATTCACTAAAGTGTATTTCCCAACGCTCCAGAATGCCCTCAGGATCTGTGATCAGATTACCCTCTGTGTCCTTACAGTACGTATCGCGTGGTGTGTTCTGCGTCATGTTTCGGACTATTCGATAGAAATTCCGCGCCTGTTGCGGACTTCGCTCTCTAGCTCTTTCTATTTCACAGATCAGGTATTTTTCCCAGGCTGCTTTCTTCTGTCTGTGAAGTCTCTTCTCTGTTCTTCTGAGCTCTTTATATTCTTCCTCACGTGCCTGCGTTCTATGAGATTGCTGCATTACCCGGTATGCAACATTCTTACGTTCATTCGCTAGTTAACATTCATCATCAAACCAGTCGCTCTGATCTTTGCGACTACTGTCTAAGATGGCGTCAGCAGTATGATGACAGTATTCTTAAGGCGTGTCCACTTCTCATCTACGCCCGGCATCATGGCCCCGGGACTTAAGATGATTGCTTTTCGTCGTCAGCAGATTCCTCCGTAGATGCGTGAACGTTTATGAAGCTGATGTTTGCAAATTTGCCTTGCACCCGAAGAGTGCATAGCCTTTCATTGATAGCCGATGATGGTAGACTTCATTTTTTGGCTGACGAGGAGGACTACCCCGAGCACATAGTGTTTTGGATGACAGCTGTAGTATAAGTCATATTCTTTCTTTTGCAAAACACCATTCCCTGTCCATCTGATCTTTTGTATTGCTGTTATATCAGCCTTATATTGAGGCAGGGCATCGGCTAGCTGCTGAGCAGCTCGAGCTCTGTAGAGCGATCTAACGTTCCATGAGACAATTTTCAAATCGTTTAGCCGTTTTCGTTCGCGTGGTCGTCGTTGTATCAATCCAGTTCCGAGGCTTGTTGATGGTTTCCGGATAATCGTTTCGAAAAGCATTTTACGGGAGAGGTAATGGATCTCTCGCCAACCTTACTTGGAAGGGACTAGCCTGAAAATAACCGCCAACCTTTTTTGAAAAAAGGTTGTTGCCCGCAGTTGTGTGTTCAGTGTTCAGTTCAGGCTTCCATCAGGCGAGATAGTTGCGGCACGTGCATATATTCATATGCTGCATGTTAGTCCCCCTATCCGACTGATGGCTCCCCTGCTCTGTGAATATAATCTGTGTTTGATCCAAATACCTTTTTTAGAATCCCAACGTGTGCTTACTCCTGAAGCAACTCCATTGTTCTATACGTTCCGATTTTGACTGCTAGCTATGCTTTCGTAACGTTAATCGCCAGATCGTTGGTAATATTTGCTCTACCCGTCGCGTGGACTGTGATTTACTTTCGATTAGCACGAGTCCCTAGAAGGGACAACGAGCTTCAGCGTGGTCCATTTCCACAAATTTTTTTTTTAAATCAGAGTTCCAACTCTAGAGTTCCAACTTCTCATCACGCTTGATCTGCTTGTTAGTTTTTTCTGTACTATCTTGTTTGTCAATTTATCTTTTAGTGTAAATTTTTAATTCTACGCATTGTTCAATTCTTTTGCTTTGCTTTTTGTTTGTTAATTTATTCTATTTTTGCAATTGAGCATCAGCCTGTTAAAATGAATATTGATATAAGCAAGCAAATCACTAAATCATCGCAACCAGACGAAAAGATCGCCCGGTCTTCTTTAGGTGTCGACTTTTCAACGCCCGTTCGTGATGGTGGATCAATCACCACTCTCGATTTTGATTCCGCCGCATCACATACTGATCGCAAAAACATCCCAGGAATAATGTGTTTGAATGTATAACCTAATAGACGAAAAGGAGACGATAAGCTACCTGTATCATTTCCTATAAAAGCAGATAAACAGTATATTCACTTTGTTACTGTTGCTAAAAGAGTATATTCAGCATTGTTTTCTTTATAATCTCAATAAAGGCAACATTGCAAGAAATATTAATGCCGTGTATGAACAAAGCACAATAAGCGTAAACCAGTTCCAATAACAGTTCTGGAAATTCCGAGCCAGAAAGACCCGATCAGCCCCGTCCTGGAAAATCAGAAAAGCTTCACAAAGTAGTCGTACGAACATAGATGGAATAAAACCCTGTCGCAATTGTTGAGAAACTATCAGAGGAGGTCGGTCATTCAACTATTCTTCAATACTAATATGCCATCGGTAAAGTCAGCAAATTAGGCAATGGATTTTTTGTTATTTTTCGGAATTTAATCGCGTGCAGAAAGTGAATGTTTGCTCTTTTTTGAGCTGAAGTCTCAGAAATGAACCATTTTTGGACTGCACAGTTTCTGATAACAAAACCGAAATCTCTACAAAAGAATGAATAGGGAAAACGCTTTAAAACTCCTGATTGCAGGGGCATTCAAACTCTACCAGAGTGATGGAAAAATTTCGCTGAAAATGATGAAGAATATATCTTAGATTAAAAATAGCTTTATGTATCTTAATTCTGTAAAATAATTGAAGCAAAGAAAAAGAAGTTTATTAATGATATCATCCAACAAATATTAGGTCAATCAAAGTAGGACAAATCCCGGTAAACGCGAAAAGCCAAAGAAATACAAACAAAGAGTCAGGGTGAACGCACATATTTTGATGTTACCGCTAAAAATGTTTACTTACTCGCGGCAGCATCAAAGCGCACCAAAGCCTTTGAAGTAAGGTATGCGGCATTCAGGCTGTGCTGTGCTAAAAAAGCGTATCGAATTGTATTTAAATAATCGAAAAAATTTCGCATCCGGAAATAAATGAACGCTCAACAATTTGGAATGCAAGAAATTATAAAACATAAATATAACGCATTATAAAAACCCCCAATCGAATATATAGGAAATAAAAAATCATATTTGATAACATATTTTTCTTTATGTCATCCTTAAATTAAAAAAAAAAAACCCTAAATTAATTTACACAGCTGAGGTTTAAATAAAACACGAAAATAAAGAAACTAATTAATTGAAATTGGACGTTAAATTCGAATATCTCTATACAATAAACCTAGTACCTATCATCGAAATATAATTTACTAGTTTCTTGTTCCAAACTCAACATTAATATATAACATGTTTTCCATATTTATTTCCAGTTATTAAAACGAGACAATCCACAAATCTCATATCCCGTTGATTTTCGTCATACTATAACAATAAAACCGGGTGCTAGAACAGGTACGCCGCCTGGTTCACCAGCAACATCAGGATTAAGAGTGATAAAACGTGAGTACCAAACTTTTTTACCAGAAAATAATGTTTCTTTCTCATCAATCATTTAGTCTTTGTGTGGAATCTTTTTAATGGAAATTATTTAAAGAAAATTATGTTGTTTGCAGAGAAATATTATATTGCATGATTTGTATAATTGTATTGCATGCTATCAACCATCTATTCGTTAAAACAACAATAGATACAGAAATATAATTAATGGAATCCAACAAAAGATAATTGATGGAATCATGAAAAGAAACAGGAAAGAGTCTTCTTCAAATTAAGTTTGTAATAACGAATGCATTAGTATATACATATGAAGCTTAAAATAATATATACAAGTTTCCAACTCAATTCCTAGATATTTATACAAATTAATATTTTTCGGGTTAAATTCATAATTTTTATAAGTCCCAGTCATATTTTATCCAAGTCAAATTCATAAATTTTATAGTTACACTCATAAATTTCCGGTTGGAGCTCATCCATTTCTGGGACCGATTATCCGGCAAAGTCTGATATTATCTTGAATACTTACCAGTCCTGTTCGGACACTCAAACCGAGTGCAACTATTTCTGCACGTATCCGCGTATATTTGACAGCGAGTGACAGAGAGTGTATACACAAGCGACATCGGTGCATGTGGTCAAGCCAAAGCGAAAGTGAACAACACTTAAAAAGTGCCAAACATCGACAAAGTGTCAAACATCGACAAAGTGCCAAAGTGCTAAACAACTAAAAACGGGAAGGAAAAAAACAGAAAGAAAGTGTATGTGAGTGGTTGAGCAATCAGCAAGTTTTGAGGTAACGTCAGGGTACAACAAAATAGGACAGTGAACAAATTCCGATTTCTAAGCGTGGGGCTGGTGTTGTGTCTTGTTCAACGCAGGGAGAGACCAAAGTCAACCCATGTCACAAAAAACGGAGACAATGGACGAAATGGGCAAAGATCGACTGATCGCAGCTCTGACCGATCAGCTCGAGCAAAACAAACAGGACAGAGAAACCCAACGGCAACTATACGAACAACTAAATAAAATAGTACAGCAACTGGAGGACACACAAAATGAACTAGCGGAACAACGACGTGACAACAAAAAATGAATGAAACGTAACGAAGAGCTCCAACACCGGAGAAGATCTAGAAGCCCAGGTGATCCTAGAATAAAGCGGGAAGCAAACTAACTAACTAACTACTAACTACGTACGTGGTCAGGTATCTCAACAC
Source organism: Nemotelus pantherinus (assembly GCA_963978885.1). NCBI lineage: Eukaryota > Metazoa > Arthropoda > Insecta > Diptera > Stratiomyidae > Nemotelus > Nemotelus pantherinus. Next base: position 165,139,069 of record OZ022263.1, read on the forward strand.
CAGAATGAGCAGTGGGAGAGTTTGATGCAAAGCATCGAGCCTTGGGATAACACCATATGACGACTGTGTCGATGCTTCGAAACCAAAAGTAACTTTTAATGTCACCAATCTGCGGCACTCAAGGCCCAAAATACAATAGTGCAGATAAAGCTAATACCATTGCAGAATCTTTGGAGACACAATTCCAAGAGAACATCTCATCCGAGGACGACCTACACTACCAAGAATACATTGAACGAGCGGCCGCAAATCTCAGTTTTGAACCTCGGGAGGCAGAACCGTTAAGGTATGTTGTCTTCGAGGATGTGAAGATCTTGGCGAACGGACTAAAACGACGAAAATTACCTGGAATAGACAGCGTTACCAACATTTGCTTAACTCGTCTACCATACAACATACTACAAAACATAAAGGACATAACGCCATACTCCGTCTGAGGAAGTATCCAGATGAAGGAAAGCAGCCATCATTATCGGTCTACCGGAAGCTGATAAAAACTTAACATTCCCTCAGAACTGGAGACCAATCAGCCTCCTATCATTAATAGTTAAACAGGATGAGCGGTTTCCCCTTTTTCGCTTGAGCGAAAAAGTCTCCGAGAACAACATTCTCCCAAAAGAGCAGTTTGGCTTCAAGCCACTTCACTCTATAGAACTCCAGCTAGCAAGGGTGGTCCAACACATCCGAGCAGAGCTTAACCATACAGAATCGACCGGGTTATCTATGTTCGATATACAGAAGGCCTTCAACAAAGTCTGTCATGCAGGACTAATTTTCAAAATACGTGAGTTCCGAATACCCGTCCCTCTGATCCAGATTATTGAATCTTTTCTCAAGGGCAGAACATTTTGTGTCAGAATTGACAAACACTTCTCATCCCAAAGGCAAATTGCAGCTGGAGTTCCCCAAGGACCTCCATTATCTCTCCTATTGTATAATATACACTGCAGACATCCCTAAACTGTCCGTAGCTAACCTATCAGTATTCGCCGATGACATGTGCATGTTCCACGCGTCCCGGCAAGCAGAAGCCGTTACTTCAAATCTGCAATTTTCCATTAATACGCTTCTAGGGTACTTTCACAAATGGAAAATTAACATCAACTCCGACAAAACTCAAACAATTTTCATTACGCGAAAGAGGAGACAGACACCACGAAAACTGGCCAAGTACTTAGGACTCACTTTCGACGATCGACTAACTTAGATAAAACATATACAAAACAAACGCAGCACTTGCAATAGACTCCCTCATGTCCTTATCCCCCTCATTAAATCCCATTCAGACAAACCTCAAAGACAAACAAAAAAACTTATAAACCTGCCAAAATCTCGCATTGCAGAGCATTACAAAATTCTATGGCATATTAGAAACGTGGACATACATAAGGACTTTAGAATCGAAACAGTACAAAAATACATATGCGACAAAGCTTTAAGGCTCTTCGACAAAGCTTAAAGGCTCTTCGACAAAGTAGACCGACATACTAATAGCACCATGGATATTCTCAGATTGCCGACCAGCGCCCTCAGAAAAATCACTTTTATTGTGTAAACCATTTGCACACTAACTAAATCCAAGTACCCAATGCATACAAGATTCATAGCTGAGCGCAAGACCGCTCACAGAGAAAAGTGGGGTAAGGGTGAATTACTTCACTAGTTCTAAACGAACCCAGTTCCTCGTCGTCATCGTTGTCGCTTTGAGTACCTGCGAATTGCTAATAGAAATGGATAAAAGCCAATCAGAAATGTATGAATTTGACTCAGAAAAATTATGAATTTAACTAGTAAAAACTAATAGATAATAAACTTTTGAAATTTATGAATATAACTCAAAAAAAAATATTTTATTGTTCTAAAAAATCTATTGATTGAGCTAGAAAATGGTTTACTAGGTGTATAAGTATGAAATGCGGATTTTGTTTTTAAATACATGAACTTTGGAAGAATGATAAAAAGGAGTTTATTTAAAGTATGCTCCATCGCTAGCTTTACATTTTTCCTATATTTCGGTCAGTTTCTGGATACCACTACAGTAAAATTCTTTCCCTTTTCCCGGGAACTATTTTATTGGCCCATTTTTTCACATCTTCTCAGCAAGTGCATGTTCCACCGATGAAAACAAATGGTAACCGGAAGGAATCAAGCCTGGTGAATGTGGGTCGAATGGGTCGAATGTTGTGATTAAAAATTACCTTGTGTTGGCTTTTTTCATATTCTGGCCGTTTCTTGAGCAGTGCGTAGTACAATTTGATCAATTATTCTTGATATGGTTTGATATGAACCGTTTCATCGGGTTTGAGCAGCTCATAATATACCACACCTCTCTAGTCCCACCAAACACATAGCATCATCTTCCCGGGAGAGCGATTCTGTTTTGCGATCGATATGGATAATGTGCCCCGTTTTACCCATAATCTTTTATGTTTGGGATTAGCAAAATATACAGGGTGTCTCACGGCAGAGCTAAGATTTTCAAACCAAATAATAAAAACCACACATTTTAGTCAACATTTTTTTATTGAACATTGCGTTTTTTTAAAAGATTACGTCTTCTAGATGTCTTCCATTTCATAGCATGCACTCACTCACGGAATCTGTTCATCGCATCTGCATAACACGCCTGAGCATAGCAGGCTCAATTTCGCGTAATTCACGACGGATATTTTCTTTTAGCTCGGCGATATTCCTTGGAGTATAGACGTAAACTTTGCTGTCAAGTTGTCCCCACAGGACAAGTTCATGGTGGTCAAATCTAACAATCGCGATAACAAAATGCGGGATAAAATTTTTTAAGGAAACAGCTCACGAAGTTGCTCCATAGTGGCTCTTGCAATGTGGAAAGTGGCTCCATTCTGCTGAAACCACGTCCGTGAACTGTAAACAGGAAGCGGGGTGTAAAATAACTGTATATCATTTGCCGATATGCCTCACCAGTAACAGCTATGGTTGCTTTTCTCTTATTTTCGAAAAAATAAAGCCCGATTATTTCGTTTACTGACAGAGCACATCACACTGTCGCTTTTGGGCTATGTAGCGGTGTTTGATGTTTTTGTCTGAGATTGATAACAATTTTGCTTATTCACATATCCATCTAAATGGGGATATGCTTCATCACTCCAAACCATAGTATTCAAAGTGTCAAATCTCTCAATGACTGTCTGGCAAAAGTTTTGACATAAATTCTAGTCATTTTCCGTTATTGCCCGCACTATCTAGATTTTATAGGGATCACGCTTGAAAATCCGCTCTACGGATGATTTGTTGACGTTTAAAGTCGCTGCTCTTTTGCATATTAAAAAAGCGCGGGTTGTGACGAACGCTAGCTGTAACTTCGTTTATTGTTTCTTCCGTTCCTGAAGTTCTGCTCGGTGCTCGAACGTGGTTGATTTATAGCGTAACCTGTAGCCCGAAACTTTTGTACCCATTTACAAATCAGTTTCTTGCTTGGGCCATCTCGTAAAAGTGATATTCTAGTGAGAACAAAACTGCCTCCGATCCGCAACATAACGATTCTCCTCCTTTCAAAAACGCTTCGATAGCGTACGCACGGTTTGCGCCCGTACCACTGCGACATCGCAACTGATGAATCTGCGCGAACGATAATTCTACTGCGCCCCTCCCCTAGCGCTCAATTTAAAAGGTTTTTTAAATATGGAAAAATAAAATCCTAACTCTGCCGTGAGACACCCTGTATCCGTTTTTTTTGTAGTACGGTATCCTGTTAGCTTATAACGATTCGTATCAGCCATCGGTTTCGACAACACCCGTTTATAATGGGTTTGACCTCAATATATCACTTGACAACACAAACACAAAAGCATCTTAAACAACGCCACGACACGAACACGCAGTTAAGACACGATGATTCACGTTTTGTCAATTCCAGAGGAAAACCGTCCTTCGGAGAAAAGCAAACCACTCCGCTGTTCTCCGGCTACAACCTTTCACCACGTGAAATGCTGCATCAAATTTTCATCCCCAGTAACATCCCCGTTTGACAGTTGTTGATGGCACAACAAATATGTCAATACTACACACTGTATTGGTGTTCCATCTGTTTTCTCGAATCCGCATTTCGTACTTGCATACCTCGTATATCATAGAAGTAACCGTTACATTTTCGATAAATTTTTCAACTAAAAGCTCAGCAAATTGATTTGGCTTTTGGTTTAGTGATGGATATAAGGTGCTTTTAAATCACTCATTAAACATAGCAATGTACTTTTAAGAATGTACTTTCACGAAGCTTTTAACACTTTTTTCCTAGTTAATCACATATTATTATTCACACACATATTATTGAATGCATATTATTGAAAATAAGAACAATAGTAGAAGCTTATTTTCCGTATTCCGTAGATCACTTTTATTGGTGCTTCGTATTTTATTTAAAAATGTTATTATAACTGCACTGTTTGATATTTTAAAATTTATTTTCAACCGTTATTATTTGAATGAATTTTATCAAAAAACTCTATGAATCCGACTAACATCAAATAAAAACATACCAATAAATGTGATTTAATTATGCAATGTAAATTATCCAAGCTAAGAACCTCTCCAAGACGCAAGTAACTGTAACAAGTGTCATTGGTGTTAGCTCTTCAGTGTATTCAGGTGCATTTCCCGATTACGAGTACCCAAAACAGCTAATCCTTCTTTTATGTTCTAGCCTTGTCCTCTAACACGTATCTCATCAGTCATTTCATCCATACTCATATAGACTGTACGATAGTTCATGTTTAATTCTTCAAGTGTTTTTTTCCCCAAACAAACAAATACATAATTATTATTAATCCCGTCACACAACACAATCCAGTTCCGCCAACTGATGGTTTCAAAGGTAAAACTTGGGGTCCGTCAACAGCACATCAACGCGAACGTCCAACCCTAATCTATCCGACGCCAGCGCATTTTAGTAAGAGTGCCCCGAATCTGGACAAATCGAGGATAATCGGTGGTGTTGGTGGTGGTCATGCAGGCATTACTGGCAGTGTACCAAACTCAACATCTGGTTCAGGTATAACAAGTTCACCTACAATGATTGTACTAGCAAATCCTAATTCGAAACAATTGGCAAATACAATACTGATCGGCTCACGGCATGGTACTTTAGGCAAAAGTCATGATCGTGGCTTGGATATGATGTGTAAAAGTTCAAGTTTAAATCATAAGTTTCGTAAGAACTCGACACCGGTAACAATCAATCATCATCCTCATCACAATGCCAACAATTATCTGCACAGTCAGACGTACAGTCGGGGCCCAGGGCAACCGTCGCACCAGGCCGATTTCACGGACGACGATGAACGATATCGTGATGATGAGGATGATGATGATGAGAGTGTAGTGACGACCTGTTTCGGGTTTCGTAAGACTAGTGATAGTAATGCCAACAGCAACAGTAGTAATAATAACAATAATAGCAGTAGTAGTAATAATAACAATAATAATTATAGTAAAGCTGTGCTCGATCGGGCATCGATTGATTACAATCGCAGTCATAGTAATGATATCGATCGGCACAGCAAGAAGTATAGTTTAGATAGTCAAATTCCAGACAATTATTCAAGTACACCGTATCGGCAATGTCTAGAAACTGTAACGTACGATCGCGTTTTTTATCGACAGATGCAAAAGAGTCTCGAGCAAATATTCTCGCGAAAAGAGGAAGATTCGAGTTGGCGAATGAATCGTGCGGAAAAAGTTAACTCCAAGTCCAGCGGTGATCTGACACGATTCAACTACGAAGAAGACTCAGGTACCAACTCGGAACGATTCTTCCGCAACGGGTCCGGGTCGAAATTCTCTCGTGAATGTTTCTTTCGGACAAGACAGTCGATTTCGATGGATTACGATCACCTCAATGATGATGACGCGGAGCCGAAAGAAGAGCTCAACAATGAGTTCAACGAAAGCTTCGCTTCCCTGAATGTGACCAACAATGATCCCAGTACCATGACTAACACCTCCTACGACGAACAGACAAACTCATTGTGTAGTGATCGTTCGTCCTCCTTCGACATTTCATCGCCGTCACGTAAAAGCTCTGTAACCTTTCGTACTGACGGTCTAGTGAGTGGTGGGGCAGGGACTCAGATGGACATGTCCGAGGCTAGTTCGTCGTTCAGTGACAATGATAGCCACATGAAAGTAGTGCCTCGTGAACGATCGAATCCCAACAGTGAATATGTAATCAAGAGCGCGTTAATCCTGCCACGAAAATCCGACAACTATGAATTTCCCACGTCCATTAGTAGTGGTGGTCATATGCAGCCCAAAAAGACTATTTCACACGACAAAAAAGATAAAACGAAACAGAATAAAATGAAAAGTTTCTGTCGAAGTTTCTTCAATAGCTTGCGCGGCTCGAAAAAGTCATATTCGTCGGAGATGAATCAACGGTTACTCGGTGGTGGCGGTGGTGGTGAGTATGAGGATGCGTCGTCGCAACTGATGTCCGTGCGTACCGAACATTACGAATCGATTTTGAGGAAGACAAAAACAAAAGTCACCAGTGTCGCAGGTGCGAGTGTTAGCAAAAGTAATTGCAATAGTAGTAGTAACGGTAGTCGAAAGAACTCATTGTCGAAATAAAAGGAGATTAGCTCTCCATACTGCCAGATAAAATTAAAAACACAAAACTTCTCCTGATTCCCTTTTCGAAAAATATGGTCATTCCGTATGAACTTCATTCAAATTCCATGTCCTTCAAGAAGAGTATGAATCCCATTCCATATAATCCATGTAGACAGTTTTATTTTTGTGCTTCCCACAATCAACTATTCCTGCAATCATTCTTGCCCCAATCGGAAAATACTCTCAATTTTTTTTATATGTCTGAATGTCGTCAGGAAGTCATGATTAAGACGCCGCGATATCATTTTAAGATGACCAAAATTTGGTGTCAACATAACCAAAAACAAATTTGGTGCAAAAGGAAAACAAAGTCGAACTAGAGTTTCACTTTAAATTGACAAGAAAGTCAAGCACGCTTCTCACAACTCATTGAATCGCTGAGAATAAACAAAACATTGCGAAAAGGCTACGTTATATGGTCTATTGACCCGATTTGAAGCACTCAAGGCTATAGTCAAATGGCTATAGACCCGATTTTAAGCAGAGCTCAATAGCCTGCTCTTTACTGTGATTGCGAGATATTTTTGCCGTACTAGTGCAAAATGCATTATTATTTGATATTCAGCTCGGACTTGAACGATTCGAAAACTAAAGAAAGGATTACTTTATTATGTCCGTGACTCTCGTGAAAATTCAAAGGCCGAATTTTCACAGATAACTGTTTTTGCCCTTTCTCTCTACGAAGGAAAACTAATCAAACTCGAAGAGAATATTTGTATCAAGTGAAAAATGTATAATTGCTACATTGCGCCTTATAATTGAAAGCTTGTCATATTCAAAAATCAAAAGATGATATTTTACAAAATTAAGATATTGAAAACGATCTTTTTTTTTTATTCACCTGCGCACTATCAATTGCATGTGTACTTGAAAGATATGACCTTTAGTTTAGGCTATTTTTTTTTTGTTTGCTTTCAAATTCTTTGAGCACTAGCCCGTGTTGATTTCGCTCTAGAAACGATCTATCAACTATATTTTAATTATATTGCTAAAATTTCACCAGTATATTATTATTTTTACTATTATTATTACGTTATTATTGTTTGAAACAATAAGCTGATCATACTCAGATATGAAAACTGAAATAGTTTTTAAAAAACAAACAAATGAACCACAACCTTTAGTTCGTAAGTTTATAAGATTACGCACACATAATTCTTATTTATCAAATTTATCTTTTACTTATTTTCCGACGTTTCTAAAATTGCATATTTTGCATAAAAAAACGAGTGATACATTTCAAAACTATGCAGAAGGGAATATTTTTTTTTAGAAATATTTAATGCGTAGTTTTACGGCAAAAATAGACTATATTCATTTCGGAAAATTAACACTTGTTTCGAAATTAATTCAATTATTTTTTCCCTAGTCCTAAAATAAAACTAAAAGGATTTTTTCCCTGTAGGAATTATTTAAAACTACACAAATTCAATAGTTTTTATTTAGTTTGAAACTAGTAAGACATTTTATACACATCCTATCTACATAATTACAGTACTGTAACTGACTACTACTTTGAAACATACTTTTTGAAAAAAAGCTGTTTCAGGAAAAAAACAATGTTTATTATTTAAAAATCCTATTTATTTAAAAACAAGTGAATATTACAATATAAAAATCATTTTAGATTTTTACGAACGACTTTATTTTATAAATATATATTATCAACTCAAAAAGAGAAGAAAAAAACTAAAATTCTGAAAAAACACTCATAAAACACACATAAAAATGCAAGAAGAAAAATATTATTTAGTTTTCAAGTAAGGACGTTTGGAATTGATTCAATAATTTATAACTTTCGATAGTATGTAGATTTCAGTTTAACTGGAACTTATAGTTTTTAATATTTTTCCGTTCAGTTCAATTTTAATTTGATTTTCGATATAAAAATGTATTTGTGACTCGACTTTTTTGGTCAAACTTCTGGTTGAAACATTGTCTTGATTTTTTGCAACCATGATTATTATGCTTTGGACTCGATTACATTTGAATTGATTATATAAAAAAAGTAGGCTGAAAATCATACAATCAAAAAAATATCATGTTGAAAAAACTATAAGTTAGATGCTATTATGTTTGTTTTCCGTTTTGTAAATAAGCATAATGTTTAATGAAAAAATGAAAGTCTAATATTTTTCATTTGGATTTTAAATTTTTAATTATCATTTCTTTTTATTTTAGATGCCAAATAAAATTTTGTTTAATCAAAAAGAAAACATCATGTTGTTAACTTTGACTAATCATTTTTATTGCTATAATATTAAACATATTTAATTTTATAGGGTTTTTGTTACATTTTAGTTGATGGCTTTAATTAGAAACGGAAGTTATTGCTTTATTTCATTAATCAACTAAAAGAATGCTGTAGATATTGGGATATGGAATCATGGTGGGTTTTAGGAGAGTTATAACATACTTTAACTGCCAACATTTTTTAGGTCTGCACATAGCTAAAAAGAAATGCTATAAGTTTATCATTGGGAATTATTCTCCTAATTAAGACGACTCAGTCACAATTTTATTTGGTTAACCCTGAATAGTAGTTTTCTTCAGAACTCGTATGAAAACCTTTCTAATGATTTATAAAGATGTGTAAGCTCTGAATTTTGACGGTATAGTTTAGTTTATTATATTGTTTAACTGATAGCAGGGCACTGGAATATATACGGTAATTCAAAAGGGTAGACTAAATTTAATTAATTTGTATTTAATTAAGTATAAATTTGTCATGCACAATTTCCATACTAGTGAAAAGAGGAAGTTTCAAAGTTTTTTAAATGTTCAATGTGTGAGCCTTTGCTGCACGACAAACATCTAAGTGATTGTCAAACTCGTTTAAACGCGGAAAAGCATGTCTTGTGTTACTCAGTTCACCGCAGCAGTGACACGATTTCGCAGGTCGGTCAGAGTTGCTGGTAAAGGTGGGACGTAAATAGCTACCTTAACATAGCCCCACAAGAAAAAGTCACATGGCGTGAAATCAGATCTCAGTGGCCAGAAGCAGAGAGCCAGGTGTTGATTTCCCATGCGTCATAGCATATCACCACATACTTCAATATGCTTTTCTTTGACACTTTTAAGAAGATCCTGCGCAAGTCGCAAGGGGTGGTCTTTTACAGTAAACGCCGTCTCAAAACTCACCATACAGTTGGTTGAGCTATTCTTAGTTCTCTACTTGCTCTGTTGGATGACTTCCTTGGACTATAAACAAAACTGTCATCTGTTCATTTGATGTCATCCCGAGTTTTTTCCTTTGCAGGGACATCCAGTTTGTTGAAATTGCTTAAACCAAGTATTTATAATTTTCCTAACTGAAGATTAAATGCCGAATCGGAGAAGTAATGTCCACTCTACTGTAACTCCCGGCTAACTTCTTGCAAACTCAAGAAGACAGCAAACCTTATGGTGCATAGTAGCCATCTTAGCCACAATTGACACGAAATGCCTGCCAATTTTCGCAAGTACCCAAGCGGCTGTTTATGCAACTTTCATCGCCCAAGTATTGGTAAACAAAAATTTGGAACTTCTTCTTTCCTTGGGTATGTTGGCGGTTGATATTCAATTTATGTTACGTTAGGGTAAAGATTTCACAATGAAGCAACATTGTTCATATCATTTGATTGATTTATTGAAATGTTGTCTTTGAAAGATTGCGTCTGATATTTTCTAGTGTCTATGACATCTTATTGATATAAAAAACTTTGAGACTTGTTCAAAAATCTTGTACGAGTTTTGTATTTAATTTATTTCGAGCTGAAGGTTCCGTATATTTGCAAGCAAGACAGCATATACTTTGTGAGCTCTTTCCATGCTCCTTGTTTAGCTTACATTAATCGAGTCTATCGTTTCACTTCTTCCCAATGTTAATGACGGCCTTTAAAAATGTTCTTGTAGGCTTCGCAAAGTTTTGATTGTTACTTTAAAGCATAGCATACAACTTTTTCTGCGCATTTTAAATTGTAATAACAAGTGCCAGTTTTGAATGGTAGAAATATCTCTGTCGTTATGCACTTTCTGTTCACCTCATATGTGTTTTTTATTTTCTGTCAACATGCTGGGAATAATGCATGAATTCCGCTTCGATTTATGCAACATTCATGGGTTAAACACGAATAGTTTCAATCGACAGTTTTAGCTCTAAGTGAAACGAAAATATACTGCAAAAATCCAAATCAGTATTTCATTTCGAGCTGTCACATATTGCCTCTTGTTTCTCCCACAGGAGGAGTGCAATTTACATTCGTAATGATGTGCCCAATGTTACAATCCCTGGTCATTTTACATCGGCTATTCCAGGATTTTCCTATGATTTCATTAAATTCCCAATCGAAAGTTACAATATCTGTTTTTTTTTTAAATGTCGCAGCTCGAATCTCTCCAATGTCGGTACTGAAAGATCCTTTGAAGAACTTTCATCAAATATTAGTGAATTACTAAGTAAACTCCTTTCCTCAGAAATCGCCCTTGCAGGTGCATATATGTTCCTCTCAACATCTATCGGCTAAGATATTCTTCTGCCGCCAGCGAAGTTGGTAGAGCTGCTGAACTCTTTAGTGAATCCTTTAACCTTCCGCAACTAGTGACCTGTCCAAACAGATTTTCGGTAAAATCAAGAGAGAACGCTAATTTGCATGATTTGAGAGCTCGGTCTGCCTGGCGCCAAAAGCATGACTATGACCGACTAAAAATGAAATGTTGAAGCTTGCGGAGTAAATGTAAGAAATATTTTTTCGATGGAAAAAAAAAACATCACATTAGACTTACACTTGAATATTACTCACATATCTTAGCAGGAACAGAGACGTCAGAAAATTAAATCTGAAGAATATTTTGGGTGATCAAAGCTCTTTTCTATATCAAAGCTCTTGCTTTCATTTGCATTCCTTATGTGCCGTTTATGTTGCAAATATTCAACGTCAAGCTTACCGAGAAACGTTTCGAGGAGGGAAACCGTTTGCTATCACTTAACGAGCCTAAATATCATAAGCATCTTTGATGGTTGAGTTTCTCATGAGCTCAAGGAAATTTCATTTTGTCGGCGTGTATAAAACTGTGTGATATGCTCATCAAACGTGAAGAAAACGATCCTTTTTGGGGCGATTTAAAAAAGAGTGGTGAAAATTGGATTGCTTATAATCGTGTATTACGCAAAGAGTCGGGGTCCCGTCGTGATGGTTCATCTCAAACGACATGAAAAGCAGATATTCATCAGAGAAAAGTTATGCTCTGAGCTTGGTGGAATTTTAAAGATGTATTTTTCGAGCTCCTACCAAGGAATCAGACCCTCAATTCAAAAGTGTACTTATTTATCAGTATATTTAACTGTAGATCAGGCAGACACAAAATGTTAACCTAATATTTGTATTACGGGATGTAATTAAGAAAAACTCAGGTTCACAACATACTCTGTTTACTTTTTTAGTCCAATCATTGATTCTCTAGTATTAGCATTGCGAAAAGTTTGACTACACGATGAAACCTTTATTTCAATGTCACTATTATAGCGAGGCCAATAAACTAGGCCTCTTGCTCTTGCCTTCGCTTGCTCGATTTCTTGATGTGGTCTGTTTAATAGGTCCAAAACATATTGCGGACATTTGAAAATGGGATCTGTAGTTTTTAAAAAAATTGATTGAACTAACTCATGCATAAAATATATAATGAAGTTGGTTACAAAACAGGTATAACATGAAGTGAAAACAAATGTATGAGCAAATTTTTCTTAGTTCATCTGTCAGATGTCGCTGATGTACTTGCTTTATATTTTCAACACTTCCTCCTAAAGTAGTACATCCAGCTTTTCACGCAAAGTCCAAAACCGCTCCCAACCCAGCCATGATGTCTGCTAACTGATTTACCCCGTTGATGTGTTCCACTGCATTCTGTCCGCTTAGATAACATTCCCGAACAAGACAATATCTTAGGTTAGGTTAGTGAAGAGGGCTGCCGGGAACGCGGCCAGCATTAGGCCACCAGTTTGGGCCCCTTTGCCACCCTCATAGACAATCACACGCATTCACACTTAAAGCCATGGCACTGGCGGGATTCGAACCCGCAGGCCCCGTAGCACGCCGCTTTTCGGCCTGACGCCTGAGCGAGCAGAGCTACCGGGCCCCCAAGACAATATCTTAGTTCTATGTGATTTAATCTTTTGTGAAACTCTAGATTTTTGGATAGTGTCACTGTACTTGCATTATCGATATGTAAAAGTGGTTCCTCTCTGCATTCGACAAAGAGTTCTCTCAGAAGACGCTTCAACCACACCAAGTCTTCAGCGCCTTCTCTTGCTGCAACAAACTGTGCTTCCGTGGTTGACAAAGAGACTGACATCTGCAGTTGGCTTGTCCAGGTAACTGCACCTTTTGCATACATCACAACTATACCACTCGTCGATCGTCGTGTCTTGGTATCCCCAGCAAAATCAGCATCACTGAATACCTCAAGCTGTAGTTCATCGCTAGATTTTGATTAAATATTCCGTAGCTACTTGTGCCTCGCAAGTATCTAAATATGCGTTTAACATTCATCCAATCGGCTGCTGTTGGTTGTTCCATTGCAAGTGCTGCTTTAGACACTGCAAACGCTGTATTTGGACGTTTTTCTGTCTTGTGATACATTACACAGCCAACCATCCAATGGGTTTGGAGGTTCTTCGATGCTTCTATCAGGCGGTGTTGTGACGGACTTTCTATGTTGAAGCGCTACAGGATTTTCTCTGTGTAAGCTTCCTGATTAACGAAGATTCCGTCCTTACGGCCTTGAATTTCCATGCTTAGGAAATTTTCCAAGGATCCTGTTGTTATCATGAAGTTCTGTTGCAACTTCTCAATAAAAAAATGTACTTTATCAAGATCCGTTCTGGCCACTAGTCGATCGTCCACTTACATTGCGACTATTAATTTCTTATTCATGCTCTTCTGTACAAATAAACATGGATCAGCCGATATAGCTGTCAATACTTGATTTTTTATCAAACTAACGAATCGAGGATCCAACATCGTGGAGCCTGTTTGAGGCCATCAACACTGCGTTTTAATCTGCATAGTCGTCCACTTGCGTCATCAAATCCTTCTGGCTGAAGTTCAATGTTAAAACGCTGTTTTAACATCGAACTGTCGTAACTGTAGTTTTTCACGCAGAGTGTCTTAACGCGTCACACTACTGAAAGTTTCATCATAATCTATGCCTGCATTTTGTTTAAATCCTTTTCCAACTAGCCGAGCACGAAAGCGTTTGACTGACCCATCGCTTTTTGATTTTGTGCGAAGTACCCAACGATTTTTGATGACTTTTGCATTCTTCGGACGTTCTATTAATTCCCAAGTGAAATTTCAGCTAACTCATCAAGTTCCTTCTTCATTGCTTGCATCCATTCAATTCTACGAGGGGTGATCCAAAAGCAATGATAATGAATATGAATCAAGGTGATTAGGCTTAAAAAAAGTATTTATTTTCAACATAGTCTCCTAACAAGTTAATCTATTTAGTCCATCTGTTTTCCAAACCCAAGATACCCTTAGAAAAAAATTATTTGTCTTTACTCTCCCAAAATTCCTCCATTTCTTGCCCCGAAGGTGTTTCTTGAGCCGAGGAAAGAGGTAGAAGTCACTAGGAGCTAGATCTGACGAAAAAGAAGGCGTTTCAAGCAGTTCGAATCTTGTTTCTTGAATTGCAGCCATCACAACTGCAGCCGTGTGAACTGGTGCGTAGTCTTATTTATTTGATTATTTATTTATTTATTTATTCAAACAATCCATTTATAGGCAAAAAGCCCAATTACAAATATTACCAAAAATGCCCAATTACCAAAGACTATGAATATAAATCTAAGCCAAGTTCTCCAAAAAAATGTTGACTTCGTTAGATGAACGATGGGCAGTGCGACAAATGAAAGAAAAACCTTTTTATGTGCTTTTAAACTTGCCATTGAAGGAAAAAAAGCATCTTGGGAAAAAACTAGTCTTGGAAACAAGGAAAATGTTGCAACGGCATAGTTTAATGGTAGGGTGGTGAGAAGAAAGCCGTTAGTCAGACAGGTTAGTTGCAAAGAAGACTGGCTTTCGCTTAAAAGTACGGAGAAAAGGTCTTTTCGTTTTGGCAAGTTTTATTCACCAACGAAGACAAATACAACATTATTAGATCAGATGGCAGATCGTTTGTATGGAGAAGAATCAATGAAGAACTCAAAGAAAATAATCTACGGCCAAGCGTTAAACACGGTGAAGGATCCTTGCAAGTGTGGGTTTCTATCTCAGCGGTCGGACCTGGGTATATTCATATAATTGAGAGAATAATGGGCGAGGCAATGAATTTTAAAGAAAGTGGTCGAAAATTGGTGATTGAATTTTTTTATCAAGATAATGATCCCTAGCCTATAATGCAGGGAATTGGCTCCATTATAGCTGTCTCCAAGTATCCGTCGCGTGATCTAAATGCTATCCCGCATTAGTAGATGTACTTAAAAGAAAATTAAATAAAGCATTCTATGACTTCTAGAAATGTATTAAAAACAGGTTTGATGGAAGAATAGGACGAAATTGAGCCTTCCTTTTGTAAGTTGATGGAGTTAATGCGTGAATTCAATGTAAAATCAGCTTAAAGGAGTTAAGAACCAAAAATAATGCCAATTAAGCACTAATAAATAAAAAAAAGTCCTATAAAACCGCTACTAGAGAAAAAGGCAAATTTTAGTTTTTAGTTGAACATTTATGTAGCCTTTATTCCATTGATTCAATTTATTCTTGAACTTGTTCCGTTTTGATTTTGTGCCACTGCATATGTTTTTTAATAAACAAAAAAAAACTTTCAACAAATTTATTAATTTGAATAACACTTCCTGCTCAATCTCTAAGTCAGCTCGGCCAGTGCGAACGGTTCACCTGATTTCGTTGGAAAGTTTCGGCGGTTAGAGAATCTAGAAGAAATTTTCGAATTGAGTTAACGAGTGTAAAAGTTAACTCAATACAAAAATTTCTTCTTTCAACACTCGCATTCGTGTGCTCGATTACTCGGATTTATCATTGGTTCGGACATTTTATAAAATTTCAAAGCTTTAGCAGTGAATGGGCAAACTAGTTTAACTAGAAAATCAGTAAAAAAAAAAGTTGACGGTACACGCATCATCGAACTCGACTCCTTTTTTATCTTCACCAGTAAAAACGACGAGAAATATGGCAGCAATCAACTTCTCATCCAGGAGATCAATTCTGGCTTTTGCAGATTGGCACTCAGATAAACGTGTGTCTTTTGAATTAGCGTAAATTAATTGATTTAATTGCGTAATTGAGTTATTCTTCTGCGAAACACATCTTACCACTTTCTCTATTTTCTATCCCTAACCATGAGGTTAAGTAGATAGTAAAATTAGTCGAGTTAGATGGCGCATCTGAACTCGTCTGCGAAATAGTTGGCGCGTGGCATACAAAAGGCTGGCCACCTCTGATGTAGATGAATTAAAACTCGGCGTTCCAACCTTTAAACCAAAGACAGTGAGCCTTTCATTTTCATGCGACCACACTAAAGACATAGTGAAAGATTTGATGCCGGTAAACTGGTCTGAAAATCCAATTTACTAAAAATATGGCTGATTCGAAAATTTATAAAGAGATTAAAGCAATATTTTATTCACTGAAAATAATAATTTATAAAAATAGGTTTTGGCTATGGTACTTATTTCGTATAAAATGAATACATTTTTTTATTCCCATTTTTACCAAATTATTTACTATGAGCATAGCACATCACCATGTTACAAATATCGGTAAGTTAATTTTTACAACACTTAAATCGACAATAATTTCAAAATCTATCGAATTGCTGATGAAAACACTAATTAATAGTTTCTGTTCGTTTACAAATTAATTATTTCGTATGAAATAATCTTTTTAATTTGCTTGATATTTTACAATATAACGATATTGCAACTAGAGCTAGCTTCAATCATAGCTTGTTTTCAATTGCTTTGTGTTTGCCAATTAAATTCAACTAACAAGCTTTTTTCATGCGGTATTTTGCAGCTAACTACAAAAGCACACTTAAACATTCATTGAATTCGACTAACTAGTTAGAAAACTATGAAGAGATTTAAATGAATTTGGACTGTATTGAATGATATTGACTTGATTTTAATAGTTTTATTTAAAAAAAAATAAACTTTTAGACAGCATCATGCAAATATATCACGTGCCGTGTGCTAGTTTGGTTTTGTATTTGATAAAAAAAATCAATTTTAAAAACATAACTATGTATCGAAATTCTAACAATTTATCACGATATTGAAAATATTGAAAATCTAATCGAAATAACCCCTGTCAAAGCATATTTAAACCGACCTGTAACATATATTCTCTCTCTCTCATCTCTCCCCTACTCCATGCGTACCCACACTCTTTGCATGTGTGTGTGTGTGATTTCTTGTTTGGACTCTGTTATTTGCCGCCTGCTTGCGTATTTGCGTGGCTGCGCATGGTTACCTAACGCAAACTCCAAAATTAAACCAATAGGTTACAATAATCAGGACGAATGGTGTCCACCACCACTAGCTTTAGGTCCCGAAGTGCCATTTTGTTCGCCGAATCTTCTATTTTTGAACCGTTTCACCCCGAACGTTCCAATGCCAACGCTATATTCGGGCGATTACAATCGAAAACCGAAAATCTCTGTAATCGAAGTATTACTATACAATATGGCAGCCTTACTTGCTGGCGTGGCTGCTGGATACGATGTTCGAATGTCTAACGTATCGCCAGTGCATCCTATTCTGCAGCCTCCGTCGCTGTTGAATGAAGCAGAAGACAGCGGAGAGCAAATGGAAAGTGAGTTTGTTCTGACGACTGATCGAACGCTTGGACGAAATACCTACCATGGACCGACAAGGCATACAAGGTAAGAGAAAATATGGTTGTTATTTCATGGCAATTATTGTCCCTTCTCCTTTTATCGATAGACCCATGCTTACTGCTATGAGCTTGGTTCCTGACGATACACCTCTCCGACTTGTCGACTCGCCGCAACACTTAATGCCATCGACAATATCAACTACCAGTGGGCTGGGATCAAATTTCACCACTAATACTTCGAGTGGACTTTCATCGTCGCTGGGCGGTGTAAGTACTCTGCCGCCAACACCTTCACCTCGGGCTAGAATAGCTGCTCCGCAATTTGTAGAAACTGATCCCGATGACTACGTAGAACGCGATCACTTGATCCGTTTGGATGGCCGTGCGCCCATCTATATGCCTGGAGACTATTTAGTTCGGAAACATGTTTTGAACAACGATCGAGATGTAATGCAGTACGGCAGTGGTTATTTCGGTAAACTCATGTGCGTCGTATAAAAATGAAAAATAAAATGAATTGATATTTTTCCTAGGCTCCAACTATTTCCCATATCGGCCTGAAGTCAACCTAGCTTATGAACGTGATTGCAAATCATACCCAGATTATTCCACTGAATACTCACGGAACCACCAAGACTTCGGCTACGAACCCGTACGCCAACCACGTGTCCCACAAATGGGCATAAAAGCTGGCCATCGACGTACTCTTTCGAATATGTCGTCCCAGTCGAATGTGAATCAAACATTTCGAACGGAACCAGACGAAGTTTCCTCTCTGTACGAGTTCAACCATTTGCATTTGAATGAAACGCCGACTAGAACTGAACGACCTTGTGCAGGTCCCATGAATAATTTTCAGGTTTCCAACATAAATCGAATGCGTGACTACGAGAACTTGCCATTTCAGCATCAGAGTCATCATAACTATGCTAGCTTGAACTTAGTTCAGTCTTCTGCGAATGTAATAAGTCCTTCATATGACCAAAAACCGATGAACACCTCCCCGTTGGCCTTTGAACCGGGTGGTATACTCGATCTAAGTTACGGAACCAAGCTGCGATCGAGTCTGAAAAAACAGTCCGTTTCAAATCAGAAGCTGAACGTATGCAGCTCGGACGCTGGAACACCGACGAATCCAACGCCTCCGGATTCCATGACAAGTGACGATAGTTCATATTTAAGCGCCAAAGAATCGATTTCATCGCAACATAGCCGAGTTAGATTCAGTCCCGACCAAACGCAACCACAACACTATCCTTACCACCATTTACAATTCCACCAACAGCTACGCGAGCATAATTTGCAACAACAACAACAGCAACCGCAACAGTTGCCTTCATCGCTGCATTCGAGCAAGAATATCTTAGATGCAACGAGTGGTAGTCCTTTGTCGAATCATCACTATATGTCGAGTAGCGCAAACAATACGCCGAATAAAAGGACATCACGAAGACATACTAGCGGTGATATGATATCCTAGCAGTTTCTGAATGTCAACTATCCAACTAAACGTTGGCATGGTAGACGATCACTCTCCGCACACTATGAGTATAAATTGTAAGGTAATTTTCATTGTATAAATTAGAATTAACTCTGCACTTGCCTCCTTTTGCATGAAATTTCAATTTCCTGATATTGACCCCCTTATGTCGTTATGATATAGAAATACTCCTGCATTAAGGAACAATAAATAATCTTTAGCCCAAAAATGAATAGAAATAGATGAAACCCATTGAAATCATACTCTTTATTAAAAAAAAAGTTGGTGCTCAAATTCGAATATAACTTTATAGTTAGTAGTGTGTACATTGAACAAATATGAATGTTACAACATACTCCGATTTGTACTTAAGACAAACAATTGACAAAAACTGATTAAAATATTGTATGATACTAAGCTTAAAAATATGACGCTATGTCTAAGTTTGAACTTAAGGATAGACTATTGCGTATTTAACGACATTCCCTTAAAACCTAAGATATGAGAACTTCGATTTTATTATTTTTTGTTACTTGAAATAATGTGCCGCTTAGAATGTAACATAAAACACCATACCATGAATTAGATATGTAAGAAATGTATCTTTTGTATACTTTGAGAATTAATTAAATTATTCTGGCTATATAATAAGCGAAATTGAATATTTAGAAAAAAAATGCACTCAGCCGTAATTTTCAACCGTCCCATCCTGTTGCATCTCTCAGTTTATACGTTAGTCCTTATGCTGGTTTTTTGTTGAGCTACCAACCTTCCATCACAGTTTTTTTCTTTTGATTCACGGCTAATTTCAATCAGCTTCCAATCATATTTTGTAGCGAAATTTTGTTGAATGAAGGACACCTTTGCACAACTTAGAACCAGACCGAAGTCCAGAACCTGTAGCGATTTTGTATGAATGCGAGTGCTGAGCCTTAGCACAACTCAGAACCAGATCGAAGTCCGGAACCAAGACGGCCAAGGTCCAGCAGAAGGGGGAATGGCTGAAGCTATTCAAGAGGCAAAACAAAAAAAAAGAATTGCCCCGAGAGCAGGGTGCCCTAGAAATGGCCGTGAAGGTCCCTCGTCCGCATTAGCGGAGCACCCTTTAACCAACCCCGACGGATGCTGGGGTGCCGCTTTGCTAGCTCGCTGCGGCTGGGGTGGGTTCTTTAAACAAGGGGGTTGATTATCTCTCATGAGAAACGAGATGCTACTTATTATTCATCCGTCATGAATACGTAGCCGCAAACTGGTATGTAAAAATACTGTACACTCTGCGTTTGATGCTGATGCGGCACTTGAACCACATCAGCTTGCAAAGTTTGAAAAGAAGATATTCAAGCACTTGAACCTGAACACCTTGAAATAAATGTTGATGTGATATATGTTGATCGTCTAGAGACAATATTGTAGACGGGCCTTGGGATGCTTCTGGCACCATGTTTAAGCTACCCTTAAACATTTGCCGTGCTTTCTATTTGCTTTGCAAGAAAACCTCGCAAGAGCAGATTCAGAGTCAAACAACTGCTCTAGTCTGTCAACCTCGTCGACTCTTAATGCCCAAGCACCTCCACTTGTGCACCAGACAAATTCTACTTGTATTAACACACAGCTGGTTCGTGAGGAACTCAATTTATTATTCAAAATCACTCTTCTTATATCTTTCATTCAATAATCTTACTTCCTACATGTGAAAAATGCATCATAACATAAATTGTTACCTTAACCCAAATATTACTTCTACATACAAAATGCACTTAATCAGAATAACATAACTTGTCACCTTAACCTACATACAACATTACCGCATACAAAATATCAATTAATGCATTCTTGCTGAATGCGTCAAATATGCATATCGCGGTCAATACTTCGATCACCTCGCTGTTTACAAATATAGCTTATGACTTGTTTTCGATTTATTGCATCGTAGGTCACGCAGTGTATTGCATGTGCTTCTTATGCAATAGTTCTTGACCTACAATGCATACGATTCTTATTTTACAAATACCAAGGGACAAAGGGGGCATAGTTCCGTTAAGGAAACCACCCATGGCTCTGCAACATGGGCTGACTAAGCAGACCCAGTGCTCGTGACGACACACGGAGCCAACATTTGAAAAATCTGAAAAAAAGGAAGAGGGAAAAACGCTGCCTCTCTCTTCAGAGGAACCCGGGTGAGGCAGACAGCCCCGGGCCCCCGATGGTGGCGGAGCCCTGACCCCGATGGTCTGGGGTTCTCCACCCTCTGATACTGGCCATTAATATCAAAATCTACATCAAGAAGCTAAATCAAACAAATTCAAAAACTACTACACGAGTGAAACCTGAAAATTCAAGAAAAAAAGAAGCACTAATTTATTGGCCAGCCAGGCCTTGCGCGGACCCTGAAACAAGAAAAGAACTTCTCGGGCCTTCGCCCAATAAGAAGGCCCCAGCTACGAAATTAACAATTCATTATTTTATTCACAACTTCTAATGGGAAACAGTACAGTGTATTTCTATGGTGGGTGCAACCATCTTCAAATCTAAATCAGGTATTTATTTTGCTCCAAGTATTTTTTCTTTTTGAATTATTCAATACAGTTTCGTGTAGGATGAAGCTACTTTAAAAGTATGTTAGCATCTGAGGGAAGCATTTGTCGCACAGACCCAAATTAATCACGAATCAGCGATGTCGACGACTCATTTTTGGTCAAAAACAGTCTCGCGCGCAAATTGATTTATGACAATGAAAACTAGACACAGGTCGAAGATTCTTTATGAAAACGGTAGAGAAGTTAGATGTTGCGTTCGGTTCCACCACCAACTTAGTTTTTCATCCATGCAGTTAGTTTCAATTGTTTCTTCATTGATTAGTACAGACTACATGATAATATTTCTTAGAACACACATCAACCATATGTTCATGCACAAATAAGGAAAATTGCAGTTAGTTCCGGTTAATTTCAAAAAGAATTCATCCAAGCTTATATTCAAGCACCGCGGTTCTGAATTGCCGATTATTATTAATTGAGGTCGTCTCTTTTCCCTCTTTTCGTAATTTTCCTTTTTTTCTTTTTTTCGTAATACCTTACTTCTATTTCAATATAGTTGGGCAGTTTATACATATGTTATATCTCAATGCATTATAATTTTCACCAAAGAGTATAAAGCAACTTAGGCCAGATAGTTTAGAACTCATGGTTTATACACCTGAGACTACACAAGTTTAAGTTACATTATTTTTTTCTCTTTTTTTTCGTATTCAAATCGAAATGAAACTTTCAGAACATTTTGCTATAGCACGAATTCCGTGTTTTAATATTGTTCAAACTACTGCGACTGCATGCAAATTAGTTAGTAATTAATTATCGTTCTCAATGCGTTTGTATAATTTCGTTTCACGCAAACAAACCAAAAGAAAAACTAATCGATTATGTAACAATGTTATTCTCGTTAATCAGTTAATGATCAATAACCAGGAATCACAACATCGGCGGCAAAATTAAATATGCTTCCAGCACAATGATAACCCAATATCGTGAAGCGTGATGGCTGCGGTCCTCCCCACTGGTTTGTAGTTGATGTTGCGTACCGCCATTATCTATCCTGTTTGATTTCTTCGCTGCAGCATTGTCCTCGAGGATCGATCGTAATCGCTTAAAGTGGTTGTGGGAAACAAAAACCCTAAATTTCGGAAATTTGAAGGCCAATAAAGTCAGCTACAATTTGATCTGTGTAAATTATCACAAAAATAATTAACGCGATCCAAAGCCGTATTTCTACTACTGATCGTCACTTATAGTTTTAATTTAAAGTGGTCACAGTTTGAGCTGCGACTTTCAATTCACATTCCCAAATGCGCACTCCAAACTGTAGGCGCCGTTTAATAATTCCCCGATCGTATGTGCTTTGACGTAGCCAGCTCCACCAGTGACACAGACGCTCGGGCCATCGTCCCTAATAGCGCCGTCGCATTCGAATATTAAATTTATAACAGGCGGTTAACAGCATTTCGGATAAAACCGCAACCAAAAACTAAGATGGAGAAAGGTATCGCTTACTTGTTATCTTCTGAGGATATTTTTCAGTTCTATTAAATCTTATGCTGTTAGTCGGGCACAGTCCGTTAATCCCTCCTGACTGAATCAGCTTTTCCGAATGTGGAAAGATATTAAAGGTGACCTTAGGCACGAAGTATTCAGGCACAAGGTAGCACAAAGTAGTCGGGTATGTATTCACTAAGTTTATATGGTACTATCCACACATCTGATCTTTATCACAGAGTGTTGGCTTTCTCGCAGAACTCTGTCACTACCAAAACACCAGTCGATTTTACGAGTATTTTTCACCTTCTTGCCGCTAATTCACCCCGGTACCACATTTACCCCGATTCACTTAATTCGTTATTCCCGTTTTATTTTTCTTGCATAAGTACAAGTGTTACGGCAACGACTCCAAGTAATTTACAATTAGAATTCACTTTGAACGTTCGCTACAATCAATTATCGTGTATTCTTTCTCGTCACCAATGCCCGAAACACCGCAACTAGCTGATGTGACTCCGAACTTTTTGAAATGGATAATTTGCTATGCAACGCGAAGGTTCACTCGTCAATGTTGTAGCGAATATGTAGATGAGAGTTGCCTTTGCACAACTTAGAACCATACCGAAGTCCAGAACCAAGAGTGCTAAGGTCTGAAGTGGAATGGCTAATGCCATTCAAGAGGCAAAACAAAAAAAAAGAATTGCCCCGAGAGCAGGGTGCCCTAGAAATGGCCGTGAAGGCCCCTCGTCCGCATTAGCGGAGCACCCTTTAACCAACCCCGACGGATGCTGGGGTGCCGCTTTGCTAGCTCGCTGCGGCTGGGGTGGGTTCATGAAAAAATGGGGATGGTTTGCTCTCCAGAAACGGGATGCTACGTGATATTCATCCGTCATGAATTCGTAGCCGCAAACTGGTATATAAAATACCCAGGGACAAAAGGGGGCATAGTTCCGTAAAGGAAACCACCCAGACTCTGCAACATGGGCTGACCAAGCAGACCCAGTGCTCGTGACAACGCACGGAGCCAAAAATTTAAAAATCTGAAAAAAAGGACGAAAGGGAAAAAGGCTACCTCTCTTTTCAGAGGAACCCGGGTGAGGCAGACAGCCCCGGGCCCCCGATGGTAGTGGAGCCCTGACCCCGATGGTCTGGGGTCCTCCACCCTCTGATACTGGCCATCAAATGCAAAATTCAAAAATCTACATAAAAACTGAAGCTAATAGGTGTGGCCAGTATCCTTCCCTTTAAAGATGCTGAAATTCACCAAACTATTTCTTCATTGGCCAGCCAGGCCAGACGCGGACCCTGAAAAGAAGAAAAGAACTTCTTGGGCTTTCGCCCAATAAGAAGGCCGTGGGGTTCAGATTCAACAATTCATAATTATTATTAAAAATAAATCAAAACTAGCATATTGCGTGTGTAATCAACAAAAAAAACAATCAATTATGATTAAGTTCTTTTGTTTTTCTATCATAAATTTAAGTGTCGCAATATATAGCCGACTCTCATAGTGCAATAATATCTTAAAAATCACTCATTTTAGTATTATTTTCAACATATTAGGCATTCCGACAATTGACTGAAACTCATTACGTATTCGATTGTGATTCATTTAGGTTTTTTTTTTCTTTCTTCATACTCTCAGTGAATGGCGCCACCACTAACATTAAAATATTTTTCTTTCTATTAATCGATTTCATAAATAAAGTGATTTTTATTTCATTTCCAAAATCGCTCGCAACTATATATGGAGAAGGGTAAGGAATATCTAGTACATAGTTGGTATTTAGTGCAAAAAAAAATGTTTTGGCTCCGGGATATTTTGAACAAAAGAAATTGAAAGTATCTCGAAAATTCCCCGGAAAATTGAATTTAATTTCCACTAGAGTGAGCTTAATTTTGTGCCAGAATATACTTTAAAATTCTTTTTTTTTCTTTACAAGTTCTATAATGCAACAATTACTATAGACAATAAATTGTAGAGCAAACAAAAATCAAGGCACCGCGTGCTCATGTGGTATGTCGTCTATATCTAGGTTGTTTATTTTTATTCAGTAATAAGTATTTGCGCACTGTACTTGCTTATGACATAGTCTAATAGCATTTTTTTTTTTGTTTGTTAGTTTTAATTGCTTTGCTAATTATTTGTAAGAGTGTAATTGAGAAACAACCAAGCATTTCATTTTTTCTAAATTTCTCATCTTCTGAAACACCGAATGTCGCCAAGGCTTGTCGGCCGAAATCTTTGCGTTCAAGAGGCCAGTGTTCTCGCACTGTATCACCAACTTTGCGACCCGGGCAGCTGATTATGCGGCCTCTTCTTGTTCGGTTATGATAGGACTACACTCAGGCAGTTCTAGACAGATTCGAGGAACATTCCGGCCCCAAAGACCTGCAGCGTTGCTTATTCGCGTACTACAGACTATCACCAGAACACTATGTTCTCCACAAAGCGAATTCTGATTTCTTACTTACCGCCTTGCCGAATCAATTTGTTCGCACTTACTAGTTCTGGAACAAAGCATCTTTTGTTTATAGAATTATCGCGAATAGTATATAATTGCCTGTGCGACAGTCATCGAAGTAATACAACAATCGATCAGATGCGACAAAAAATACTACTCGAAAACCTGGTCGTAGTACAAGTACAACTGCCGATGAGGAAACTAAAGATGTTTTTATACTGAATAATTAAAGTCGTAAACAAGTCAAAAGTACATCTACATGAAACTATCACTGCTGTTATTGCATGTCATTTCATCCCAAACAAGCGAGAATTTATCAGTAGTTGGTAGTAATGTTCAACAAGTCAACACAACCCTCTCAAACGATTCATCAAAATCACCCACGGATGTTTCTAAGTGCAGTTATCATGTTCCGTTTACTCTGCAGAATTTTGGGTTTTCGATTTTCAAGTAAAACAACTTCAACTTACACTCAGCTCCCTCCACTTTAAGGCAAATTACTTTCCTCGTTTTTCACAATCTGAAGAATATTTTGTAGCGAATATGAAGATGGTAGTGGCCTTAGCACAACTTAGAACCAGACCGAAGTCCAGAACCAAGAGTGCTAAGGTCGGAAAGTGGAATGGCTGATGCCATTCAAGAGGCAAAACAAAAAAAAAGAATTGCCCCGAGAGCAGGGTGCCCTAGAAATGGCCGTGAAGGCCCCTCGTCCGCATTAGCGGAGCACCCTTTAACCAACCCCGACGGATGCTGGTTTGCCGCTTTGCTAGCTCGCTGCGGCTGGGGTGGGTTCTTGAAAATGGAGTTGGTTGGCTCTCAAGAAAACGGGAAGCTACGTAATATTCATCCGTCATGAATTCGTAGCCGCAAACTGATATGAGAACATATCCAGGGACCAAAAGGGGGGCATCGTTCCGTAAAGGAAACCACCCAGGCTCTGCAACATGGGCTGACTAAGCAGACCCAGTGCTCGTGACAACGCACGGAGCCAGAAAATTGAAAATCTATAAAAGGGAACAAGGAATAAACGCTACCTCTCCTTTACAAGGAACCCGGGTGAGGCAGACAGCCCCGGGCCCCCGATGGTAGTGGAGCCCTGACCCCGATGGTCTGGGGTCCTCCACCCTCTGATACTGGCCAACATTTCAAAAATACAAAGTTCAAAATTCTAATCCAAAATACCAGAAACTACTCGGTGTGTTTGGCCAGTATCCCTCCCTTGTAAGCTAAAAGCTGAAAAATTCACAAAAAAACTATTTCATTATTGGGACAGCCATGCCACGCGCGGACCCTGAAAAGAAGAAAAGAACTTTTTGGGCTTTCGCCCAATAAGAAGGCCGGAGGGTTTTCTTTTAGCAATTCATAATGATGTATTCAAGGTAATTATTTTCATTTACAATTCGTTCTTACTAACGATACTAAAAAAATGCATAGCAGTATAAAAGAAAATGAGAAAAGAGGATTATTTTGGTTTAAAGTTTTAAACTGTTTTACAATTATTCTGACATTTAATAAATCGCTTTATAATTAACAGTCATTTCTCAATAATTTTAACTCGATCTACCAAGGGTTTCGGCTTCCTTGCTAGATACAACATATATTTCATTTCAACTTGTTTTCCTCTAACGGACCAAAAGTGTCCTATGAGTAATAGTCTAGTTGTGTTTTGGCTTGTATTGTTATCTAACTTCAATCTTAACAAAAAAAAAATCAAACCAAAACAGATCATTAGGTCATATTTCAAACATTTAACCAAATGCATCCAAAATCGGACGACATACTAAATGGGTGAAAGTCGCATGGAGGCGATGTGAAAATGCACAATTAAGCCTCAAATTAAGTACGATAGCTCTACAATAGAATTGCCAACTCTGAGAGCGGCTGTACGTGTACTATTTTTAAGCACTCGGTGCACGTAGCACTGACAATAATAAGAACTCAAAAAAAAAAATGTTGCAACATTTTTACAAAATTTGTTGGAAATTCAGTCGTCTACTTATACAACCAAAACTGTTTTCGCTCAAACAATAACAAATGATTAAATCTTTTTCGGATTTAAAAAGAAACTTTCGTTAAGTATTTACAAGCGGTAATACTATAAAAATTTGCCCTTGAATCATCTTTTTTTTTTCGTAATGATCAAACTCACTGCGATAGCACGGCCTGATGTTATTAACCTTATTACAGCATCTTCTCCGTAAGTTGTGTTGACGGCTCGTAACACTGCAAGCCACATCAGGATACCAGTAATAACCCAACTCATGACAATAGAGACTATTGCGTCGATAAATGCGCTCGGTATCAGCCAGACGACATCCTTGGTGTAGAAGACCGGCCCTCAAACGATTTTTATCCTCAAAGTGAAGATCATGGCTCCTATATAGTATATACATATGTATGATTTGTCGCGTACAAATTGTAATCCAAAAACAATTTGTTTGTGGCGGCTTAATTTAGCAACCTTCCTTGACAAAAGTCGGAAAACGTAGGTCGGTATATGCCCCCCTTAATGAATTTCGTGATTAATTATGTCAATCAATCCGTAATTAGCTCGTTACGTTCGCACTATCTTACTGAAATGTTTCAGTAGAAAACGTTGAACTTATAACGAATTTGAATTGCACAGTAAGTATTTTCGACACCGGATAGTAAAACAGTTTGTCACGACGAGGCACCGATCGTTTCAAAGAGGGTATGAAGATTGACTTTGATAATTACTGGCAATAACACTTGTAAATATGAAATATAATACCGACAAAATAGTGTGTCAATACTTTTTGAACTTGTCAACGGGCACAAAATTTAAGGCAATCACTTAGTTTTTCCTAGTAATAAGTTAACGAAAATCGCAATATAGGTTTCGAAATTCAATTACTACACAGCTGGCGACAAGTTTCATTAAAACGAATGGTCAACAACAAGTTGCCGCATCTACGATGTTCCGACTCCCGAAACAAACTTCTGTCAGCTCAGAAACGCCAGGTGCCCGACGAATGTCATAACTGTACAGGGGCATCCATGTGTTTTATTTTCTGTCTTCCGTTGAGCACATAGAAAAAAAATTCACTATTTCTTCGCGTGAATAAGAGTGTGACGGTTGCATTCGTTCCACTGTATGAGGGCGAGTACGTAAGGAAAAGAATTTTCGGGGACTTCGGATTCGAGTCCGTAGACACAATTACACTTGGCTTGGTTGTTACGGTTTTCCCAGATGTTGCGAATGGATACAAGTTCGCGCGCACAAGACACACTCTGTGCACTATCCAGATTCTCACTTTTCGCTTATCTCTTGCAATCCCGAACCGTTTGATATCGTGCGTGACGTCCGCGTTCTGCGCCGTCCGCGTCCCATTTGCACATCACTAATTATATTTTGGGGAGGCACTGCCGAAAGTATCACGGTTTACACAAATACGTAAGGGCCAATGAATATGTTCTGCACGTACGCAGAGGCGAGCCTCGTTCTAAATTTTCGCCCAATTGAGCACTATCACATTGTAGATGAGCACGGCAATTCATGAAAGGTATGATTTACAGAAGATTTTCGAGGCGAATATAAACACAAATCACAATAAGTTTACTTTTCACGAAGCACGTCGTTGTAACCGTCACCATCCTCTCTCGAGGTTCTGTATCGCCTTGGCCACCCGCCACGCCAAAACGTCCCGTCGCCTCGACTGCCTCGCCAAGACTGTCCCGAATTCTGCGCTGCAAGCTCGCAATGCGCGATTGCACAGCAAGAGGAAATCCCGTTAGGAATTTCGTTGCTGTGCGAAAACAAAAATAAGGTCACCGGGGGACTTGCGGGACTTTATTTTTGTGCAATTGAAATGCGTTTCAATTGAAAATATGTTGTAGCGTCTCCGATCCATACAGTGTGGGTCGGAGATATGTGTAGCGAATATTATGATGGGAATGGCCTTAGCACAACTTAGAACCAGACCGAAGTCCAGAACCAAGAGTGCTAAGGTCCAAAAGTGGAATGGCTACTGCCATTCAAGAGGCAAAACAAAAAAAAAGAATTGCCCCGAGAGCAGGGTGCCCTAGAAATGGCCGTGAAGGCCCCTCGTCCGCATTAGCGGAGCACCCTTTAACCAACCCCGACGGATGCTGGGGTGCCGCTTTGCTAGCTCGCTGCGGCTGGGGTGGGTTCTTTAAACAAATGGGGATGGTTTGCTCTCACAGAAAACGGGATGCTACGTATTATTTCATCCGTCATAATACTGTAGCCGCAAACTGGTATGTAAAATACCCAGGGACCAACAGGGGGCATCGTTCCGTACAGGAAACCACCCAGGCTCTGCAACATGGGCTGACTAAGCAGACCCAGTGCTCGTGACAACGCACGGAGCCAGAACATTGAAAATCTAAAACGGGAAAATAGGAAAAAAGGCTACCTCTCTTTTACAAGGAACCCGGGTGAGGCAGACAGCCCCGGGCCCCCGAT
Organism: Nemotelus pantherinus; assembly: GCA_963978885.1. NCBI lineage: Eukaryota > Metazoa > Arthropoda > Insecta > Diptera > Stratiomyidae > Nemotelus > Nemotelus pantherinus. The sequence goes on from OZ022263.1 coordinate 165,168,975, forward strand.
GTTAGTGGAGCCCTGACCCCGATGGTCTGGGGTCCTCCACCCTCTGACACTGGCCACAAAACTTCAAAAAAATTCAAAAATCTAACAAAATTCCGGAAACTACTCGTTCGGCCAGTGTCCCTCCCTTGTAGTTAGCAAAGTAAAAAAAAATGCTGAAAATCACGAGAAACTAATCATTATAGGCCAGCCAGGCCACGCGCAGACCCTGAAAAGAAGAAAAGAACTTCTCGGGCTACGCCCAATAAGAAGACCGAAGGTTAAATTTTAGTACAAATTCATTATTATTAATTCTTGACTTTTAGCAGCATACAAATTCATAGTGAACAAAATCTACTCAACACTAAGTCTTTACGAATCGAGATTTTTGGCGCCAAATCCTCGTTGAAAGCAATATAAGGACATTTCAAGACTGGTCGGTATATAAATTTAAGAAAAATATCTGGTTGAGATAAATATTCATTAGTAGGAGTACTGTTAACAAACTTGAAAAATTATCTGACTCTCTTTCAATCCGATTAACTTAAGTTATAAAATACTTAGGTTTTAGTATGTCTGGTTCACTGCTTTCGATTGATATAAATTAATAAGTAAGATTATTCAACAACAACAAAAATCAAATACCCGTGCACAGGTGCTACATATGTTGCGTTCTAGCGTCCAAGCAAAAAGTGGTAATAGCCTTCCTGACCATAATAACATTAACTAGCTTGTAGATCTAAGAATGTCGTTCATCAAAAATTCATTAGCAAGTGTATTAGCTTCTAGTTGAGCTTTGGCATGATCGCCTGATTTGTTAACTGTTTTACAATAGAGCACAAATTGAATCTAAACCCTGAATCAGCAGCAATTGCTACGCAAATGGGTACTTTTCCGCGTCACGTATGTCCATATTTCCGATCATATAACATTTCTAATTTCGGTCATAAAAATTTCAAAATTTACTTATTGTACAACGTACATACTACTCAGATTGCACATGCATCAACCGGATCATGAACAATTTGTTTTAATTGCAATGGCTTGACAACGTGTCTACTAATTTCTATAAAGTTAAATTATCGAATTGTTTCATGATTTGTTTTCACAATAATTCATTTATACATGCCTCACATGATATTGGCTTTCTAAGTACTCACTATCGTTATCCCGTTAATTATAATACAATTGATCGCACCCGCATCATTTTTATAATTACAATTACAATTAATAATCAATTTACAATTACAATTTACAAATAAATGAAGATTTCATTCCTTTTTCTATATCAATCATTTACAATTGCGAATATTTCCCTGCGGAATCAGCATGTGTTTAACGATTGTCTAGCTCACTCAAGTGGTTTGTAATGCCCAAATGTATTTGTATTAGTGCAAATTTGGATTCTGGGTCCAGTTGGACCACTTTACTCTTAAACGAGTATTTAGAGTTCGGTTTAAATCAAAAATATTCATATAACAGGAATGCCAAAGGCAACAAAACCCGTTTCGAATCACCATTCGAGTGGATGGCGGCTTGATAAGGTCATGACCACCAAACTTTGGAGAGCTCATGGCTATCGAACGAACGCTTAATTATATATGATTTGTATGCAGCGCCAATAAAAAAAAACAAGCATGATGATGTAGAACGAGACTGCAAGGCTTGTAAAATCGGCGAAATTCTGTAAGCGTCGTTGCTGTTTTTTTTTTTTTTTTAAATTTACCATCACCGCTCCTGCCGCTGCTAAGTACCATCTCTGCCATCATAATCTGTACGCCACAGGGATCGCAGCCGTCCATTCTCATGTTCGGAGAATCGTGTCGTTAGTTCGAATAAGTGTGTTCGCCCTAAAACCATCCGAAGAATCTTACGTTCCGATGGATATGCAAGTAGAGTTCCTCGCAAAACAAACCCGCGAATATCGATGGCCTGCTATATTTGCCTGATCTGGTAGCACTTTCGGCCCCAACCATCAAAAACCAATCCACCCAAAAATGTACAGCAGGTTCGGAGGATGCAAGCTCTATCGACATACACTCAGATAACACATGAGAAAGAAATGCACGCAAAAAAAAAGATATGCATTTCAATTCCGATACTCATTTGTTTTGCAATGAAAGTTCGTCTGCAATGCACATGTACATATGTATGTACATACCTGGCAAATGTTGGGAAATACGGGCGTTCTCCAAGCAACTATTTACACTATTATGTATTATCGCTTCCCTTGAATAAGTCACCAGGCAACTTTTACGAATTGCACGTGCATTCCGGCACCTGCCAAGGGCACGTGCACTTTGACAAAGTATGATTCGCTTTGCCGGACTTGTCTTGTAACCACAAATATCATATTTCTGCTGTTCACACTGCACTGCCCACATGCAACTTTAACACGGTTGCCGAACTTTATCTCGTTTAAATTGCAAGAACTTTATTAGCCATGATTTCCTTTCACACTTCTTTTATCAACAGTTTTGATTCCGTGCAGTATGTCGAACTATTATTGTTTTATTATTCTTGATTTTCTTAAAAATTAAGCACTTTTGCACTGCATACTAACTACGCTATTCTTCCGCGCGTGCTACACCAATCCAACTTCAAACTACCGCTCATTGCGACGATATCTCTCACTTAATCCAACTCCTCGTTAGAATTCTTGTCCGCCACCCGCCGCGCCAACACGACCCGTCGCTTCGCCCACATTTAATCGACTCTCTCTTTTTCTCAGCCAAAATAGCCGACGTGCGCGCACAATTATTCTTTTAATTTGACTATCAAGGGACGAAATACGGAATGGCGAAACTGAAAAACGTTTCCGATCCACTTTACTAAAAAAATTACTAAATACAAAGAAAGTGCGACCGCAACGACAAAATTTAATGTTTCTGGGTGACCAATGTCAAAAGCACTCCACGTTGTAGGATTGCAATCTCATGGGCGAGCGCACAAACACCCAAAACGACTCGCACATGCCCAAGATACCACAGGCAACCAGCTTCCTTCGCGGACGGGTAATCAACGACTGTCCATAGCCAAGCGCTGCATCCTCACAGCCCAGCCGCAGCATCGCAATTTGCCATAAACAATTTACCGTTGATACGGTAAATTAGTTTTGAAAAAATGAATTTTTCGAAGCGACATCGCTTGTGTTTCGATTTGTCGAAAACAAGGTGCCGTAAGAGGGCAAGTAGAGGACTTTTGATACAATGCGTATCAAAAGTCGTTTGCCGTGAATTTTAGAAACAAAATTCAAATGGGCAAATGCTACAACACAGATCTTTCCACAAGGGCAAGTGCGTGGAAAGAGCTGAAGGATGGATGTAATGTGTGAAAGACAATGACGTGAACAGGTGATCAAGTCTTTTACTATCCAATCTTTTGGATTTATTGCGTGAACTAGTGAGCAAATAAAAAGGGGTAAATATAATTGTAGGAAATTTCGTGAACACGTATGCTAAGTTAATGACGAAAGTATCTTTGATAGAGGAAATGGTGAACCAGGTGAACATCTCTAGATACTTTCTAATTGGGGCAGGAGTGACACCTGAAATAGGCGCAAATGGACGATCTCCAAATAAAATTTGGAAACAGATCGTGAACTGGTGAACTAGTGGGTATATCACTTAGTGATGTCTTTCGCGTGAAAGACGCCCACTGATCGTCCATTTTGATCGGCCAGCTGGTAGTAAGCACCGCCGATCTTCTTAATTACCTTACTAGGTAAAAACTTCCGGTCCAGCTTTGCATTGTAGTGCGCGGCTGCGTCACTTTGCCGGAAGTTGCGCCTGTAGACCACTTCGCCAGGCTGGTATGAAACCAACCTGGAACGAAGGTTATAGGCCTTGGCATTGCGAGACTGGGCTTTGGTGGTGAGGTCGCGGATGGTCTGGCGTAGAAGAGCCAGGTGGTCAGGAGGTGGCAGCGTAGTAGCAGGGTCCTCGAGAAGGTGGATTTGCCGCAGCAGGTGGTAAGTGCGGCCATGGGTAATCATGGGTTGCCCGAATACTGCCTGATAGGGCGAAGTGCCTATCGTTGCGTGAGGTGCGGAACGTAGTGCGCAGGTTATTTCGGAGAGTTTGCCGTCCCATTCCTTTTGAGCATGATCAATATATGAACGCATTGCTGCCAGTATGGAGCGGTTAAGACGTTCCGAGGCATTGGCTTGAGGGGAATACACGGCGGTGAAGGTATGTCCGATACCGAATTCCTGTAGAAAGGTCTGAAAGATAGACGACCGAAATTGTACACCATTATCTGTTACAACACTCTCCGGGACTCCAACAAGGTGAAATACCCTTTTCCTCAGGATGTCAATGACTGCTTTCGCAGTGAACTTACGAAGCGGCTCAACGAAGGGGAATCGCGTAAGATGGTCGAGGACGATGAGAGCTCCAATGTTGCCAGACTTGGACCTAGGGTAGGGGCCGATAATGTCGATGTACAAGCGCTGGAATATGCGCTCGGGAACGGACTGCAGCGTCATTGGTGGACGAAGGGTGTGTGAAGGGGCTTTGGTGGTTTTGCATGTAATGCATGATCCCACATAATCACGCACTTGAGCGGCCATTCGTGGCCAGAAAAACCATTGCCGTAATCGGCCGAGGGTTTTGGCCACGCCACCATGCGCACTCAAGGGTGGGTCATGAGCTCCCTTCACTAATTCTGCCGTCATTTCTGACGGCACCCACAACTTCCAAGCCAACTGGTCTTGAAGTCCGTTTCCGGTCGCATACTCAGTCCGCTTGTACACGAACCCGTCTACAACTTTTAGGTCCGGCAGTTGGTCTTGTTCTGCCTGGACTTTAGCCGCCAGCTCCGTATAGGAGGCACTTTTGAAGTGGGGCGACTCTAAGTCTAGCTCCATTGGAGTCTCCTCGCCCTCTGCCGGCGTCAACGCCTCGGCAGAGAACATGCGCGACAAGGAGTCCGGCACTACGTTTTGGCTTCCCTTTCGGTGGACAATCTTGAAGTTGAAACCTTGAAGTTTCAAGGCCCACCGGGCTAATCGTCCATTGAGGTCTGGTTGGTTCATTAGCCATTTTAGGGAAGCATGGTCGGTCACGATTTCAAATTCGTGACCTTCCACGTAGGCACGGAACTTCTTGATTGCCAACACCGCTGCCAGACATTCTTGCTCAGTGACGGTGTAATTTCGCTGAGCGGGATTCAGTTTGTGGGACATATAGGCGATGGGGGCTTCAGCTCCGTCTTCTGTGCGCTGCACCAGCACGGCACCGACTCCATGTTGACTTGCGTCACATTGGATGGAGAAGGGCTTGTTGAAATCTGGGCTGTGCAGCACTGGGGCTGAAGCAAGGCTGTGTTTCAATTGCTTGAAAGCATTTAGCCTCTCATCGGTCCACACAAACTGACTCCGCTTGGAAAGCATGTCTGTCAGTGGTGTTGACAATGACGCATATTCCCTGACGAAGCGCCGATACCAACCGCAGATTCCTAGAAATCTTCGGAGTTGCTTCGTGGTAGAGGGAAGTGGGAAATCCATGATAGATTTCACCTTGTCGGGATCGGTTTGGATAGTGCCCCCACCAACAATGTGGCCAAGGTACTTGACGTCTCGCAAGAGGAACTTACTCTTTTCCACATTGATGGTGAGGCCAGCTTGTCTCAAATGGAAGGCGACCTGATGAAGTACCTGAAGGTGCGCGTCGAACTCGTCTGTGATCACCAACAGGTCGTCGAGGTACACGAATACCTGGTGCTTAAGTTGGGGCGGAATTACCTTATCCATTAGCCGTGACATCGTTTGGGGTGCATTACACAACCCCAACGGCATCACGACAAAATGGTAAAGGGGTCGACCGGGCACAGTGAAGGCTGTCTTCTCTTTCGACTTTTCCTCTAAGGGGATTTGCCAAAAGGCATCCTTCAAGTCAAGGCTGGAGATGAAATTTGCCTTAGGAAGTCTGCTGAGAATTCCATCAATCAGCGGCAAAGGATAGGCATCCTTCACCGTGACCGAGTTGACCTTCCGGGCATCCAGGCATAGGCGCACCTTCGAGGGCTTTACCACCAACGTTACCGGTGAAGACCATGCACTCTTCGACTCTTCGATTACGCCCAACGCTAACATCCGGTCAATTTCCTGATATAGGAGCTTTTCGACAGCTGGTGACACAGAGAAATGTCTCTGTTTTATGGGTTTCTGGTCACCAGTGTCGATGTCATGACGGATGAGCGTAGTCTTTCCCAAGCCCTCAACAGCGAACGAAGGAAAGCAAGCAATCGCAGACCGAAGTCTGCGATGCTGCTCCTGTGTGAGAGGGTGGGCGCAATCGTCGAGTGCGTCGAGGCTGTTGGTGGTGTCGACCTGTGGTGGTGGCGCAAACAGGTCTGTGGCCAGGGCGAAAAGACGGACGAAGTCCACTCCCAGATAGAGATTCTGACTGAGAGTGGGTATTATCCACAACGTCAACGTCTTGGTGAGCCCCCGGAACGTGATGTCGGCTGATACTCGGCCTACGGCTTGATGTTGTGTGCCGTCAGCTGTTTTCAACCCGAGAGAAGCTCTTTTCCAGGGAAAAGCGTTCCTCTCGAGGAAGGAGCGGGCTAGATCAGCCGCCATCACGCTCACGTTGGCCCCCGTGTCGATCAAACCCGATGTAAGTTGGCCGAACAACAGAACCTGAGCGTACGGTCGAACGTCACCTGGAGGCACGTTCAACAGAGTCGCACAATCCAATTGATAACGCCAACGACGGAACTGAGCGTAAAAACGCCTCATTCTCAACGTTGAGCGTTTAGGTGTACTAGAAGGTTGTTTAATGGTGTTAATTTCGGAATTAAAAATTCGGTTTCGGACCGCCGTGTATTTCCGCCATCTAATGTGGTAGGGCAGAAAAGCCAAAGGTGTAGGAGGCTCTGCCTGTAAGAGTGGGATCGATAAGGTAGTAGAGTCCCCACTCGGCTGTAAACTATCATCATTGGTGATTGGGTCCAAGGAATTTGGAGACAGATCATTTTTATTTTATTTTTTATTTTATTTATTTAATTCCACGGACCAAGTCCTTTTACAACAAATTTACATTAATAAAGTAAGATAGAAAAGAAAGAAAAAAAAAAATATATACATATAAAGTTTTTAAAATAGTATATTACAAGGAAGAGAAATGAAAATTATACACTAGCGTAATAAATAGTTATAAATAACAAATAAATTCAAATAAATGCTGTACTTATGTAATTCATTTTAGTTTAATTTGATTCCACAGCTTGGAGGTAGTCAGAAACGATTCTTTTAAATTTGTTTATATCTATACCGAATAAATCAAAATGTTTCCATAGTTCGTTCCCGATTCGTTTTAATCTTTCGATAGGAGAATTACGTATATAATTCATTTTACTTGTATTCATGGCAAATATATCTTTAAACCGTGTAGCTCTAGATGGAACTCTTATAGAAATCAATTGCAAAATTTCGGATGCCTCTAATCGATTATTAAGAATATTGACCAAGAAAATCGCATCAGTATAGGTTCTTCTTACTTTTAAGGTTGTTATATTCATTAAATTTTGCAAATATACGTAACTTAAGTTTTCTAGTGGTATGTGTAACTTGTAGTTGACATAGCGTAAGAACTTGTGTTGCACTCTTTCTATAGTATCAGAATGCGCTTTGTAGTAAGGATTCCATATTACTGAGCCGTAGTCTAATTTACTGCGAATTAATGAAAAATATAACATTTTAATTGTGTTCAAATTGTAGAACTTCTGCGTGTTTCTGATAACAAAACCCAGCATTCGAGTTGCCTGATTAGTAATCTCATGAATATGAATTGTGAAGTTTAACGTCGTGTCGAATCTAATTCCAAGATCTTTTGTGAAGTCAACCTGATCTAGTGCGATTCCGTTCATGGTATAGACATAAGAAGATCTAGCTAATGTACGATTAAACTTCATATAATGACATTTGCTTATATTCAATTCTAAACCATTTTGAACACAGTAAGAATAAAAATTATCTATATTTATCTGCAAAATATGATTGTCAGATAATGAAGCGATTCTCTTGAAAATTTTGAGGTCATCAGCAAATAATAAGAACTCAACATCTTGGAAAATATAGGATATATCATTGATGAATATTAAGAACAAAATAGGGCCTAAATGTGAGCCCTGTGGAACTCCAGATGAAGGGTAAAACGGACTAGAATAATTATTATCAATGCAGACTAATAGTGAGCGGCCACGAATGTAATCGCAAAGCCATGCAAGTAATGATCCATGTATACCAATATTTATCATCTTCTTTGTCAAAAGATCCCAATTAATCTTATCAAATGCTTTACATAGATCCGTATATATGGAATGCACTTGAAGCGAAGATTCGAAACTCGTATTAATATAGTTATGATAAGTTAAAAGATTTGTAATAGTTGAACGTCCCTTACAAAAACCATGTTGGTTAGGAATTATTAGGGGCCTCAAAATTGGTGAAATGTAGTCAGTTACTAGGCTCTCGAATAGTTTGGGTATGACAGATAAAATACATATCGGGCGATAATTTTCCACATTAGACTTATTACCAGATTTATAAACAGGAATAACATAAGACGACTTCCAAAAATGTGGAAAATAGCCAATTGACAAAGATTCATTAAAAATGTGTAAGAGAGGTTTACTTAAACTAAGTGAACAATTCTTTACGAAAATGGGTGGAATACCATCAGGTCCAGCACTTTTACTAATGTCAACGGCGTTCAATTTATTTATAAGTGAGTCTAAACCGATAACATATTGAGATAAGCTTACACTGGTATTTAATTCAGGAGGCTCGTGGTTGTTAGTTGAGTTAGTGTAAACTTTTGAAAAATGTGTAGCAAACATATTAGCAATGATATTAGGTTCGGAGCTTTGAAAGTCCCTAAGAAACATATTTGATGGAAATGATTTATCACTCTTAAGAGATTTGATGTAATTCCAAAAGTGTTTCGGGTTTTGTGGTACAAGAGACTCTAACCTTTGCATATATGAGTGATAATTTTGTTTCTGAAGGACTTTACATTTTTCCCGTAAACTAGAAAATATTTTGTAGTGTTCAAATGTTAAAGAAGTCTTATAATTCAAATGTGCGATCTTTTTATCACGAATGGCTTCTTTCAAACCAGATGAAAACCAATTAGGAAAGCTATTGTTACATACGCGATTTTTAGGTACAAATGAATTTATAATATTTTTCAAGATGTTGTAAAAATGGTCAACTATATCGTTGAGTGATTTGTTTGCGAATTCGCCTAACCAGTCGATTTGCAACAGAGCAGAGTTAATTGCTTCGTAATTGGCTTTTTTAAAGTTAAGATAATGATTAATATATTGTTTCTGACTACGTTCAAACTTTGGAATAGCAATTTCTATATCAAGAGCAGGGTGATAGATGTCTAACGGAAGTAATGGGTTTTTACATTTAGCTACTGAAACATTATCAAATGATGTAAATATTAAATCTAATCTCCTTTTCAAAATATTAAAAATGTTGTTACATTGACTTAAATTTAAGAATGTGAATGTGTCTATTACGCAAAAAGATTTGTCACAGTTTCCAACCCAAGATGTTGCATCCCAATTTACATCAGGAAGATTGTAGTCTCCTGTAATAATATAATTTGCCTTTGGATACAGTCTAGAGATATATAGAGTTTCTTCTGTGTGTTTATTGTACTTCTCAACAGATGAATCCGGTGGTAAGTATACGGTGGAAATAATGATTTTTGAGGTATTCGTGTCTATTTTTACAAAAAGATGTTCCACTTCCGAACTTACTGTGGTGACAATCAATTCAGAGTGCAAAGCTTTTGAAACAGCAATTAAAACTCCTCCCCCTTTCGTTTTGGTTGAAGTCATGCTATCGCGATCACGTCTATAGATGGTATAATTTTTAAGCCCAAGTTCAGAGGAAGCTATGTCTGGTTTCAGCCATGTTTCGGTAAATATTATAATATCAGCATTCAACGAGGTGCTCGATTCTCGTAACTCATCAAGTTTAGTTGATACGCCTCTGACATTCTGATAATATATATGTAACTCTAATGATGGTTTTTTGGCGCTGTATTTAATATTTTTGGTGTTCCATTAATGTATTTGATTGTGGCAGATGGATTAGACTTCTTTATATCAGCAAGCTCGGCACGTAGTTTGTTCCAGTATTCACGTTGCCGTAGCGTTCTATCCGGGACTATATTTATATTTTTAGATTTTAAGGCATCAATAATTTTGTGTTTCCCGCGCAATATATTTAAAGCCGTATCACAGCTTGCCGTGACTATTTTCATCGGTCTTATGGCCCCCAACTTAGGTTTGCCGAGTCGAGAAACTATAACATCAGATTTGGCAAGCGTAATTGGGTCTAGTGTTTTATTGATCAGATCAACTGCATAGTCAGAATCATTTGGAGATTCAGGTATACCATGTACTATCACATTAGCCGATCGGCGCCTTCTATCCTCCATTTCCGTCAACACATCTTCCATATTTAGCTGCGCTGGTTTATCACATTTAAGTATCTTAATTTCCTCCTTCAATACATCGACTTCTTCTCTGAGCTTATTCACCAACTCAAAGAGATTTTCCCACTGTGTCTCTTTTTTAGTGCAATGAGTACATAAGAATATCATCTTGCTGTTCGGTGTCTTCAAAGATAAGATTGCTGTTCTAGTCAATTGAGTACACGTAGAGTGCTGTGGTCGAGTACATTTATTACATATTAGATGGTCATCAGAGGCTCTCAGATCCTTCGTGCATGAAGAGCACATGTTCATATTTATCAAAGACATTACCTTTGTCGCAATAGGTGAATGTGATTAGATAACGACTACTGTATCTATTTTGATAAAGCTCAAAATAGTGTTTTAGTTATAACAACAACCAGTAATGAAAACCTCTCTTAGTTGAGCCAACAACCAATAACTATCGCGCGGTAGTTGTCTCTGGTAACGCAAGTCACTATCGCTATTAAAGCAAAGATTCAAATCGGTTAGTAGGCAAGTTTAGCCTAAAACGCAAACCAATTAATGTCACTAGCACTGACGATTCGAAGCGGTAAATTTGCAGAGTTATCCACGAATAAGTCTAAGAATAAGATTCTGACGAAAGCACTGAACCGGCACCAAGAAAGATATCGTAATGGCGCAAAAAGTATTTAAAGCAACACAATCTTTCGATGTAAAGCGCGAATAAATAGAAGATATAAAGCAGTCACAATAGAGAAAACGGTAAATTAGCAGAGTAATTCATAAAAAAATCTTAAGAATAAGATTGTAAGGGAGGCACTGAACCGGCACTCAGGAAAACGGTGTATTCACGCAGAAACAACTTTTATGAAAACAATTGAGTTAAGCGCGAAGGAAAAATGATAGTATGATGAACTCAAAGCGAAAAGAAAATCGGAGTAAAAATACACGATGTTGACAGTCTCACAGGTTTTGACATCAATCACAGGTTTTGACATCATCATCCATCATCAGTCCTGTCTACCTGCTGGAACGGGGTGGAGATTGCTTGCCCTGTGGGAGGCGTGAGATCTTGTTCCGCGCTCCCTGCGGTCCGTTTTTTGTTTGGCAGTTCACACAATTAGGTTTATATGTGTCTGCCTTTCCGCAGCCATAACAGAAAATTGTTCTGGGCTCCAAACAATCGTCGAAACGGTGTCCCACTTGCTTACAGTTCCAGCAAGTAGGCAGGACCGTGACCGCCTCCACTCCAGGTTCTTCCGGGGAATCCTCATATTGGTCCAGCGGGTATTCCTCACGTAGTTCTTCTGTAGCATGTCTCCATTGGGAGGGTCGGCGTCGACCTCCAAGCTCCATCTCAAAGTTCTCCGCACGGATGACGGCCTGACGGAGCAGACGAACAGAGGGAAGGTGTATTTGGAGCAGACCACGACGGATTTCTGGCACTAAATTGCGTCTGAGAATGTCAGCTAAGTCCGCGTCGCCAATAGGGCGCTGTAGCCGGTCGACAATCTTGTAGACGTCCGCACTGTAATCGTCGAATGTTTCTTGAGGTCGCTGTTTCCTTCCTCGTATCTGTTCCATCAGGTCGGCATCCGTGAAGCGATCCGCGAAATGGTCGCTCAGGGCCGACTCCAAATCCCTCCAATTGAAATCACGTCTCGAATTGTAAAACCGCCAATACCAATCAGCGGCAGGTCCAATCAAAAGTAAATGCACATGCTGGCATAGAACATTAAAATTTCCGCCCAAGGTGTTTCTGGTAAGAGCTGCTACCCTGTTAATAAAGACTTCCACGGGCATGGAGGATTCACGACCCGAGAATTTTAGTCCCCACCCACCAATGATGCTTGCCACCTTATCGTGGTGGAACTGGACATTATTACCACGAGGGGTGCGAGGTGAGTAGGATCGCGGCACTGGAACAAATGATTGTGCGCGAGGGTTCAGTCTTGGCGACTCTACATTCCGAGTCCGGGACGGAAGGTCCAATTGGGCCATGCGCTCCAGCATCACACGCATGCCGTTCTGCAATTCGTTAATCTGTTGTTGAAGTCCGCTTAAATCTTGAGGCACTATAGAGCGCGCTCCTGCGGCTTCTGACGTCACATCTGAGATTGGGGACGCTTTTGATGACGGGCCAGGTGGCTGAACTAAACCTTCCGCCCCCGACTCGGCCTGTAAATCAAAGTCCCTGATTTCCACATCTTCATTGCTTCTCATGCCTCGGGTTCTTACTCCCGGCCGCTGGGTTTTGGGCCGAGCCCCTCGTGGCATAGATGCTGCAGCAGTGGGGGCCTGTCTGGCTCCTAAGGGGAGACTCAGTGGTCCACGGCACAGCGGGCAATCAGTACGATTTCTGAGCCATTGCTCCAGGCACGATTCATGAAAAGTGTGTCCACACCTTGTGGTATATGTGTCCTGGGCAGCAGCGAATGGCTGCTGGCATATGGAGCACTGAGCCTCCACTGTGGTGCCAGACAGATCCTCACTGCTGTGATGCAATGGCATTATCAGTCTGTGAAAAATAATTGACAAGTGATGAAAATTCAAAGAAAATGCACGATACTCGTGACTAACGAATTAATTACGCTTATAACTAAGGAGTTGCTGCAAATTCAAATGCAACCCTGTGCACAACGAGTGTGACTAACTCTTCCAAAGAGAAAAATCTTAACAGCTAAGGGCAAGAAAAATGCCAAAAATTCAAAAATATATATAGAATATATATATAGGTGAAAAGGAAATATATAATATATAAATATATATTTATGTGTGTGCACACCTGTGGTGTGACTAACTCTTCCAAAGAAGCAATAAAGCTCTTAAAGCCAAGTGGCTAGAATTCGAATGAGAAAGATATAGATTTCAAAAGAAAAGTTTTAAACTTTCCAAGTTAGGATAAAAATTTAATATTTGTCAAAAATTTTAATTTTCAGAAATGGCCTTCTTATTAGACGAAACCCGATCCATTCCTCCCCATTTCAGGTCCGCTGGCTGGCTGGCTTTTGATTTTAAAAAACGCAAGAAATAGAAATTCTAATTATGAAATGTTAGACTGGAACAGTGTGAAAAATTTTAAAAAATTGTCAAAGTAAAGTGGATGTGTGATGGTGAAAGTATTGAAATTTTATACGATTGAAATTTGTAAGTAAAACTTTAACTCGGGTCGGCTCCTGAAGGGTACCGCCCATTATGGGGGACTGTTTACCCACCCGAAATTCCTCGAAAAGAGAGGAGCAAGGGACCAAAAACAACTAGGTTGCTGCTTGACTCAACCTCAGCAAATGGTTCAAGTCTGGCCAAGCTGCAGGGACGTGTAGGCGGCACCACGCCAACCCCACGTAATCCACCACAGCTTGAACCAAACTCAAGCCAAAAGCCGAAGCTGGATCAAGACAGCAAGGATATGAAAAATTTGGGACAGCTTCCCAACATAAAGTGGGGCAGGGGCCCTTCGGTTGACCGGGACAGGAGCGGCGGTAAACCACCACAACCTGTTATCCGCGGCCAACCTCCAGGTTGCACCCAGAGTCAAAAAACTCAATAGGACGAACACAACGAAAAGCTGCCCAAGAGGTAAACTAACTAGGAAATGATTTTAAAAGGAAAGGATTGGGAAGGATGTTTGCGGCTAGTAAGGAAAGAGCGAGCAAGGCAGGTCTTAATAAAAGGGTTTTGTTCTCTCGAACGAAGTATATCGAATCGCAATGGAGGCGATTCTAAGACCTGCTAGTGAGAATGGAAATTTTGGGATTTAAGACGTAAAGTCTTGAGGGGAGTATGAGTCGAAACTCATGAGTATTTTCTCACTTTGGTGTGGGTTGCCCAAAAACAAGTTTCGAGCCCCACGTTGGGCGCCATTTGTAGCGAATATTATGATGGGAATGGCCTTAGCACAACTTAGAACCAGACCGAAGTCCAGAACCAAGAGTGCTAAGGTCCAAAAGTGGAATGGCTACTGCCATTCAAGAGGCAAAACAAAAAAAAAGAATTGCCCCGAGAGCAGGGTGCCCTAGAAATGGCCGTGAAGGCCCCTCGTCCGCATTAGCGGAGCACCCTTTAACCAACCCCGACGGATGCTGGGGTGCCGCTTTGCTAGCTCGCTGCGGCTGGGGTGGGTTCTTTAAACAAATGGGGATGGTTTGCTCTCACAGAAAACGGGATGCTACGTATTATTTCATCCGTCATAATACTGTAGCCGCAAACTGGTATGTAAAATACCCAGGGACCAACAGGGGGCATCGTTCCGTACAGGAAACCACCCAGGCTCTGCAACATGGGCTGACTAAGCAGACCCAGTGCTCGTGACAACGCACGGAGCCAGAACATTGAAAATCTAAAACGGGAAAATAGGAAAAAAGGTGTAGCGAATATAAGGATGGAAATGGCCTTAGCACAACTTAGAACCAGACCGAAGTCCAGAACCAAGAGTGCTAAGGTCGGAAAGTGGAATGGCTAGTGCCATTCAAGAGGCAAAACAAAGAAAAGAATTGCCCCGAGAGCAGGGTGCCCTAGAAATGGCCGTGAAGGCCCCTCGTCCGCATTAGCGGAGCACCCTTTAACCAACCCCGACGGATGCTGGGGTGCCGCTTTGCTAGCTCGCTGCGGCTGGGGTGGGTTCATAAAAAAAATGGAGTTGGTTTGCTCTCCAGAAAACGGGATGCTACGTATTATTCATCCGTCATGAATTTCGTAGCCGCAAACTGGTATATCAAATACCCAGGGACCAACAGGGGGCATAGCTCCGTAAAGGAAACCACCCATGGCTCTGCAACATGGGCTGACTAAGCAGACCCAGTGCTCGTGACAACGCACGGAGCCAGAACATTGAAAATCTAAACGGGAAAATAGGAAAAAAAATGCTACCTCTCTTTACAAGGAACCCGGGTGAGGCAGACAGCCCCGGGCCCCCGATGGCAGTGGAGCCCTGACCCCGATGGTCTGGGGTCCTCCACCCTCTGACACTGGCCATAAAACTTCAAAAAATTCAAAAATCTAACAAAATTCCGGAAACTACTCGTTTGGCCAGTGTCCCTCCCTTTTAAGAATGCTGAAAAAAAAAAAAAAAAATTCACAAAACTATTAAATCATAGGCCAGCCAGGCCACGCGCGGACCCTGAAAAGCAAAGAGAACTTCTCGGGCTTCCACCCAATAAGAAGGCCTAAAGCAATTTAATCGTTATAATCCATTATTATTCCACATTTCGTATCAAACGTATATAATAAGCTGATTCTCACAACTGATCACTTATACCTATGTGTGTGTATATATATATTGATGTGTATAATATAATTGAATGATATTATGATGTATCGTTAATGCAAGGCATTACTACAATTGAATATTATATAGATAGATGAAAAGCTCTCAACACAAAGCTCAATTTTGCTTTTTCATCAATTCAATCCTATTTTTAACGCGTGTGGAAAATAAATAGATTGCTAGCTATATTTTAACTTTAAAGAAATAACTTCAAACAAAAACAATTTTAACTGAAGCGATACCACACAAAAATGTAGGAATGTAATTCAACATGTTTAGTTTTCTTAAGTACTATTTTTAGTTAATATCAGTTTCAAAGCTGCCGACATTGCTCGCACATTTCATTGAAACATTTCAAAAAAAAAAATGCGCATTTTTCTTTTCTTTTTTTTTTCACAGATATTTTTGTGTAGGCTGCTATTGTGGTAAAAACAGACTAGTATACAAGAAGTTTTCATTGATTATGTAAGTAAGTATGTAGGTTACACAGCTCGAAAGTTATATATAGGAAGTTATATATATAAATATTTCCATATCAAATATGTAATGCCTGGGCGCCAACAAGGCTTATAAATGTTGTGGAATGTTTCTTAATGTACTAAAATTTTTTTTTTTTTTTTGTTCTCCAATGACTCAAAAGGGGCATGTATAAAAAATATGAAAACCTTCTCTACTTCCTGTTCGTAGATTGACTTTCAAAGTTCATTGAATGCTAAAGCTACTATTCAAAATTAAGCATCTAATTATCAAGTCTCTGTTTATATAGGAATAGAACAACTATGAACTATAATGTCGGAGCCTGTTGTTATCATCCACATGCCAATATTTTACAACCATAACAGAATTTGAAAAATTCTCCCGATCCTCTTAAGTAGCAACATTGCGGCGATATATTCCTTTGTTTGTTTTTCTCATGATAATTATGCTAAAACGATTTCCGCTTTTGTAGATTTTCATATGATTTTTTTTTCTTTTAATCAGCCCTGCTTTCTGCGGGGCTATAGTCGTAAACAATCTAGAAGTGAGGGTTTTTTTTTTTTTTTTTCTCTACACCAAATGCTACTGTGCTTGCATTGAACTTCGTCTAAAATAAGTTCAACTCGGTGACGGCATCAAGGAAGGTAAGCATACAAATTTCAGAAATATGTTGGGTTAAGCCTTACAAATATCGTACAGATGCATGTATGTTTGAATATTTAATTGAACAATACCACATCGACTGTGTGTTCAGCAACCGGTACCATCGAAAGATCGAGATGAATTTCAAAAGGCAGAACAGCGGTACTTATCTTGAAATTCCATTCACGTGGTCGACTGCTCCCATCTCGTCCGCTTGTACATCGCTCAGCATTTTCACAAGACCGACAAATTAAATTAGCTATGAAGTCCACGGTATGAATTGAAAGTCGAGAGCGCAAAAAGCATTTACAGGTGAGAGATGGCTTCTATCGCGAGTATCATCGATTCGGTTGAGACCATGGTCGGTAAGTATCTACATCGACGTCCTATGGAAATTTTGGCTTCAAAGAAAAACTTACTCCGTGAAATATGGTTGGACACTCTTTTGTATGCATTGCACTTGAAAGCATTAGCTCCTTGTACAGCCGTTATCAGCGGCTAATCCAATTAATTCACTTCAGCGTTGTCATCATCGTCGTCATCACCAGCCTGATGGAAATGAATGATGGTGCATTTGGAAATGCCACCAGGTTGACACTTAATTTACGTTCGGTGAAATTATGATGATGGTGATTCGCCTATTCGCATACTGGTTTTCATGCCGTATATTCTTGAAACAGGAAACTATATCACTTAGACACGTTTTCTTTTCTGATCGTTTGGAGAATTAAGGAAGCCACGCATCCAGAAATTTGTAGAAACAGTTCAAAGGCGGACTACACAATTCACGCCGATTTTACTTGCAAAACCGTCGACAAAGAGCTGCCGTCACTTGCACTTTTCAATAGATACACCCGATGACAACCGTTCACACTAATTTTATATTAGAATTTAACAATCTAACAAGTCAGAGCACCACACCCACGCCAAAAGCGGCCGCCCGTCGCTACTTCTCCTAATCGACTGCCTCGGCTACAAGTTGCCATCCGACTGTCCAGAATTTGAGCGTCCCAGCTCGCAAGCCTCATGCACAGCCTCGAGATCTAACGGGATTTTCTCTTGGCTGTGCGAAAACACCAATAGGTCACCCGGGGGACTTGCGGGATTTTGTTTTCGTGCAATTGAAACGTGTTTCAATTGCAAAAATGTTGTAGCGTCTCCGATCCATACAGTGTGGGTCGGAGATGTGTGACCAGTAATTTTTAAATAAAGAAAATTTAAAAATTACTGGATGCTACAACACAGATCTTTCCACAAGGGCAAGTGCGTGGAAAGAGCTGAAGGATGGATGTAATATGTGAAAGACAATGACGTGAACAGGTGATCATGTCTTTTACTATCCAATCTTTTTAGATTTATTGCGTGAACTAGTGAGCTATTAAAAGGGGTAAATATAATTGTAGGAAATTTCGTGAACACGTATGCTAAGTTAATGACGCAAGTATCTTTGGGAGAGGAAATGGTGAACTAGGTGAACATCTCTAGATACTTTCTAATTGGGGCAGGAGTGACACCTGAAATAGGCGCAAATGGACGATCTCCAAATAAAATTTGGAAACAGATCGTGAACTGGTGAACTAGTGGGTATATCACTTAGTGATGTCTTTCGCGTGAAAGACGCCCACTGATCGTCCATTTTGATCGGCCAGTTGGTAGTAAGCACCGCCGATCTTCTTAATTACCTTACTAGGTAAGAACTTCCGGTCCAGCTTTGCATTGTAGTGCGCGGCTGCGTCACTTTGCCGGAAGTTGCGCCTGAAGACCACTTCGCCAGGCTGGTATGAAACCAACCTGGAACGAAGGTTATAGGCCTTGGCATTGCGAGACTGGGCTTTGGTAGTGAGGTCGCGGATGGTTTGGCGTAGAAGAGCCAGGTGGTCAGGAGGTGGCAGAGTGGTCTCGGGGTCATCCAGAAGATGGAGTTGCCGCAAAAGTTGGTAAGTGCGGCCATGGGTGACCATAGGTTGCCCGAAAACTGCCTGATAGGGCGAAGTTCCTATGGTTGCGTGAGGTGCTGAACGTAGCGCGCAGGTTATTTCAGAGAGCTTACCGTCCCACTCCTTTTGAACGGGATCAATGTACGAACGGATGGCCGCTAGTATGGAGCGGTTGAGACGTTCCGAGGCATTGGCTTGAGGGGAATACACGGCGGTAAAGGTGTGTCCGACACCGAATTCCTGTAGAAAGGTCTGAAAGATAGACGACCGAAATTGTACACCATTGTCCGACACGATGGTTTCTGGAACTCCGACAAGGTGGAAGATTCTCTTCTTTAAGATGTCCACTACTGCCTTCGCAGTGAATTTTCGAAGCGGCTCGATAAATGGGAACCGCGAGAGATGGTCTAGGATGACGAGGGCTCCTATGTTGCCAGATTTGGACCTAGGGTAGGGGCCTATAATGTCGATATACAAGCGTTGGAATATGCGCTCGGGTACGGACTGAAGCGTCATTGGTGGTCGAAGGGTGTGTGAAGGAGCTTTGGTGGTTTTGCAGATGAGGCATGATCCCACATATTCACTGACTTGAGCGGCCATTCGTGGCCAATAAAACCATTGCCGTAATCGGCCGAGGGTTTTGGCCACGCCACCATGCGCGCTCAAGGGTGGGTCATGAGCTCTCTTCACTAACTCTGCCGTCATTTCTGACGGCACCCACAACTTCCAAGCCAACTGGTCTTGAAGTCCGTTTCCGGTCGCATATTCGGTTCGCTTGTATATGAACCCGTCTACTAATTTTAGGTCCGGCAGTTGGTGTTGTTCTGCCCGGACTTTCGCCGCTAGCTCCAAATAAGAAGCACTTTTGAAATGCGGCGAAGTCAAATCTAGCTCCATTGGAGTCTCCTCGCATTCCGCCGGCGTCAACGCCTCGGCAGAGAACATGCGCGACAAAGAGTCCGGCACTACGTTTTGGCTTCCCTTTCGGTGGGTGATGGTGAAATTGAACCCTTGAAGTTTAAGGGCCCACCGGGCTAAGCGACCATTTAGATCTGGTTGGTGCATTAGCCATTTTAGGGAAGCATGGTCGGTCACGATTTCAAATTCGTGACCTTCCACGTAGGCACGGAACTTTTTGATTGCCAACACCGCTGCCAGACATTCTTGCTCAGTGACGGTGTAATTTCTCTGAGCGGGATTCAATTTGTGGGACATATAGGCGACGGGGGCTTCGTCTCCTTCTTCCGTCCGTTGCACTAGCACGGCACCTACTCCATGTTGACTCGCGTCACATTGGATGGAGAAGGGCTTGTTGAAGTCGGGGCTGTGCAACACTGGAGCCGAAGCAAGGCTCACTTTCAATTGCTTGAAAGCATTTAGCCTCTCGTCGGTCCACACAAATTGAGTCCTCTTCGAAAGCATGTCTGTCAGTGGCGTTGACAAAGACGCATATTCTCTGACGAAGCGTCGATACCAGCCGCAGATTCCCAAAAATCTCCGCAGCTGCTTCGTAGTTGTCGGAAGAGGGAAATCCATAATGGATCTCACCTTGTCGGGGTCTGTACGGATCGTTCCATTACCAACAATGTGGCCAAGATATTTTACCTCGCGCAAGAGGAACTTGCTCTTCTCCACATTGATGGTAAGGCCAGCTTGTCGCAGATGGAATGCGACCTGGTGCAGTACCTTCAGGTGTTCGTCGAAGGCCTCGGTTATCACCAACAAGTCATCCAAGTACACGAATACTTGGTGCTTAAGATGCGGAGGTATCACTTTGTCCATGAGTCGTGACATCGTTTGGGGTGCATTGCACAACCCAAACGGCATCACGACAAAGTGATACAAGGGTCGCCCGGGCACAGTGAAAGCCGTCTTCTCCCTTGACCGTTCCTCCAAAGGAATCTGCCAGAAGGCATCTTTTAGATCCAGGCTCGTAATAAATGTGGCCTTAGGGAGTCTGCTTAAGATGCCGTCTATCAATGGTAAGGGATAGGCGTCTTTCACTGTGACCGAGTTCACCTTTCGCGCATCCAAGCACAGGCGCACCTTGGAGGGCTTGACCACTAGGGTCACTGGCGAGGACCACGCACTCTTGGACTCTTCGATCACGCCCAGCGCGAGCATACGATCTATCTCTTTATATAAGAGCTTTTCGACAGCTGGCGAAACAGAGAAGTGTCTCTGTTTAATCGGTTTCTGATCGCCAGTGTCGATTTCGTGCTCGATCAGCGCTGTTTTTCCCAAACCCTCTACGGCGAACGACGGGAAGCTAGCAATCACAGACGTAAGTCTGTGACGCTGCCCCGGTGAGAGAGGGTGGGCGTGATCGTCGAGTTGTTCGAGGCTACTAGTGGTGTTGACTTGTTGGGATGGCGCAAACAGGTCTGCTGCTAAGGCGAATTGACGCACGAAATCCACTCCCAGATATAAGTTTTGGCTGAGAGTGGGAATTATCCAGAGCGTCAAGGACCTGGTAACTCCCCTGAACGTGATGTCAGCTGACACTCGGCCTACGGCTTGATGTTGTGTGCCGTCTGCAGTCTTCAACCCGAGAGAAGCTCTTTTCCAATGAAAAGCGTTCCTCTCGAGGAATGACTTTGCCAGGTCAGCCGCCATCACGCTCACGGAAGCTCCCGTGTCGATCAAGCCTGCAATTGGTTGGTCGAACAGCAGAACCTGCGCGTATGGACGGACGTCACCTGAAGGCACGTCCATCAAAGTGGCACAGTTAAGCTGGTAACGCCAATGCCGAAAGCGAGAATAGAAAGCTCTCATTCTCAGCGTTGAGCGCTTTGTTTTGGAACGAATAGGTTTTAGTCGTGAAATTTCGGAATTAAAAATTCGGTCTCGGACCGCCGCATATTTCCGCCATCTTAGGTGGTATGGCAGAAAAGCCAATGGTGCGTGTTGTGTTATAGCTGGGGGAAAACTGTCAGGGCCGGTAGGCGCAGATATAGAAACGTTGGAGGCATCGTGAGGGTTGCCGAGAGACTTCTGCCTGTCCTCAGTCCTGTCTATCTGCTGGAATTCGGAGGGGGGTGTGTCCCACTGTTTGGGAGGCTCTTGCTGGAATTCGGCACTCCCGGTTGGCGGTTTTTTGATTGGCATACTGCGCAATGAGGTTTGTAGGTGTTTTCCTTACCGCAACCGTAGCAGAATACACGCCTTTCTTCCAAGCAGTTATCAAATCTGTGTCCCACCTTCCTGCAATTCCAGCAGGCAGGCAGGACTGTCGCAGCACAAAGTGTTTCGTCTGCGGGTCTCTCACTCGACCGGCTCCCTAGCTCACCGTCTAACTCAGTCCAATCCGGCGGATCCGTCAGCGCCGACAGATGCCGGCGAGTCCCGAAGACTCTCTCTGGCTGGCCTAGAGCTTTGGCCAATCTCTCCCGCCTTTTAACATGCTCTCGAAGCTGCTGGGTGCTAATGAACTGGCGATCCACCAGCTGCCACTGCAACTCCGGGAGCATATTCCCCTGCACGATATCCAAGAGGTCATTGTCGTGCAGAGGGACTGGAAGGCTACTTGCCATTCGACGGAGATCTCTATAAAATTCATCGAAAGACTCGCCCACTTTCTGTCGTCGCTGGCGGATCCTCCGCATGATTTCGCTATTGGATGCGAAATCTTGGAATTCGCGCCTCATGGCGTCCCTCAGGGAATGCCAGTCGTGGAGCTCTGCTTCTCGATGGTATTGCCAATACCACTCCTCGGCGACACCTGTCAACAGGCTGTCAATATGTCGGGTGACCGCCCGGAAATCGCCTTGGAGTTGCTGACGTGTCAGTGCATTGACCCGGTAGAGGAAAGTCTCTACCGGCATACTTCCTGCCTGGCCGCTGAACGATAAATTCCACCCAGCCATTATTGTAGTGATACGGTCTGGCGTCAGACGCTCGTCTCGGAAGTTTCGAAGCCCTCCGCGAGGTGGTTCATAATTATGGGGATCTCGGTGAGAAAGTGGAGCTTGGTGAGGTGGCCTAGGGAGTGGCACAAAGGAGTTCGCCCTAGGATTGAGTCTGGGCGACTCAACTCTATCGGATGTTGGTGGAAGGCTCCGGTCAAAACCTTGGTTTAATAAGGACTGCATGGTCCGCTGCAGATCCAGAATTTGTTGTTGAAATGTGCTCAGCTCCTCTTGAACAATGGAGCGAACACCAACGGCCGCTGCGGATTCCTCCGAGGTGGGCTGGATGTGCCTTTTTGGATCCGGGGGTTTGCCCAAACTTTCTTCCCCATTTGGGTCTTCCATCGAGAAGTCCCGAATTCCTTCTTCCTGACGGTCCATACCACGGGTTCTTACTCCTCCTCTACCTGTTTTAGGACGAGCGCCTTTTCCGGAGGCTGCTCCTGCCGAAGAGACCTGTACCGCCTCCAGGGGGAGTCTCAACGCTCCACGGCACAGCGGACAATCCTGCCTCGTCTTTAACCATTTTTCGAGACATGGCCCATGAAATTGGTGGCCGCAGGAGGTGGTAGAAGCAGGCCTGTCTGGCGTAAATGGAGCCTGGCAGATGGAGCATTGTTCCTCCACCTGGACACGGGACAGGTCCTCGTTACTCCTTGTGAGTGGCATCTCGTCTTGAGGAAAATATGAAAGTCTATAAACAATGAACAATATAAGAGTTGCGTCTGGCAAGAAGCTTAAACTAAAGCAGCGTCAAAACGCTTTGCTTTTCAGGTATCTTACTAACTAAGACGCGCGCGTGATCGCGGCGCGTATTCAAGCAAGTGAATATCTCAAATGCACGTCTGCAATGGACGTGTCTAACTATTGTATAATTTTAAGTTCCTCGCACTAAATGCGGATTTAGAAACAGAATTAATATATCGTATAAAAATATGGCCCTCTCATTGAGCTGAACCCGATCCGTTCCTCCCCAATTCAGGTCCGCTGGCTGGCTGGCTGTTGATTTCAAAACGCAAGAAAGTGGTAAGTAGGTTTTTAGCTATTGATGAATTTAATTAAGTGTGAAGTTATATGAAAAATGATTGAAGGATGTGAATATTATATGAAAAATATGAACGCTTGACAAATTGAACAAAAGTGAAAATTACATTGGGTCGGTTCCGGAAGGGTACCGCCCAGTATGTGGGACTGCTTCTCCCACCCGAAATTCCTCGAAAAGAGAGGAGCAAGGGACCAAAAACAACTATGTTGCTGCTTGACTCGACCTCAGCAAATGGTTCAAGTCTGGCCAAGCTGCAGGGACGTGTAGGTGGCACCACGCCAACCCCACGTAATCCACCACAGCTTGAACCAAACTCAAGCCAAAAGCCGAAGCCGGATCAAGACAGCAAGGATATGAAAAATTTGGGACAGCTTCCCAACATAAAGTGGGGCAGGGGCCCTTCGGTTGACCGGGACAGGAGCGGCGGTAAACCACCACAACCTGTTATCCGCGGCCAACCTCCAGGTTGCACCCAGAGTCAAAAAACTCAAAAAAAAAAACAACACAACAGGAAGCTGCCCAAGAGGTAAACTAACTAGGAATTGAATTTAACCGGATAGGACTGGGAAGGATGTTTGCGGCTAGTAGGGAAAGAGCGAGCGATGCAGGTCTTAACAAAAGGGGTTTTGTTCTCTCGAACGAAATGAATTGAATCGCAAAGGAGGCGATTCTAAGACCTGCGAGTGAGAATGGAATGTTAAGGTTTGAAGACGTAAAGTCTTAAGGGGAGTATGAGTCGAAACTCATAAGTATTTTCTCACTTTGGTGGGTCACCCAAAAACGAGTTTCGGGCCCCACGTTGGGCGCCATTTGTAGCGAATATAAGGATGGAAATGGCCTTAGCACAACTTAGAACCAGACCGAAGTCCAGAACCAAGAGTGCTAAGGTCGGAAAGTGGAATGGCTAGTGCCATTCAAGAGGCAAAACAAAGAAAAGAATTGCCCCGAGAGCAGGGTGCCCTAGAAATGGCCGTGAAGGCCCCTCGTCCGCATTAGCGGAGCACCCTTTAACCAACCCCGACGGATGCTGGGGTGCCGCTTTGCTAGCTCGCTGCGGCTGGGGTGGGTTCATAAAAAAAATGGAGTTGGTTTGCTCTCCAGAAAACGGGATGCTACGTATTATTCATCCGTCATGAATTTCGTAGCCGCAAACTGGTATATCAAATACCCAGGGACCAAAAAGGGGGCATAGCTCCGTAAAGGAAACCACCCATGGCTCTGCAACATGGGCTGACTAAGCAGACCCAGTGCTCGTGACAACGCACGGAGCCAGAACATTGAAAATCTAAACGGGAAAATAGGAAAAAAAATGCTACCTCTCTTTACAAGGAACCCGGGTGAGGCAGACAGCCCCGGGCCCCCGATGGCAGTGGAGCCCTGACCCCGATGGTCTGGGGTCCTCCACCCTCTGACACTGGCCATAAAACTTCAAAAAATTCAAAAATCTAACAAAATTCCGGAAACTACTCGTTTGGCCAGTGTCCCTCCCTTTTAAGAATGCTGAAAAAAAAAAAAAAAAATTCACAAAACTATTAAATCATAGGCCAGCCAGGCCACGCGCGGACCCTGAAAAGCAAAGAGAACTTCTCGGGCTTCCACCCAATAAGAAGGCCTAAAGCAATTTAATCGTTATAATCCATTATTATTCCACATTTCGTATCAAACGTATATAATAAGCTGATTCTCACAACTGATCACTTATACCTATGTGTGTGTATATATATATTGATGTGTATAATATAATTGA
The DNA here is from genome assembly GCA_963978885.1 of Nemotelus pantherinus. Lineage (NCBI taxonomy): Eukaryota > Metazoa > Arthropoda > Insecta > Diptera > Stratiomyidae > Nemotelus > Nemotelus pantherinus. The sequence goes on from OZ022263.1 coordinate 165,194,439, forward strand.
ATGATATTATGATGTATCGTTAATGCAAGGCATTACTACAATTGAATATTATATAGATAGATGAAAAGCTCTCAACACAAAGCTAAATTTTGCTTTTTCATCAATTCAATCCTATTTTTAACGCGTGTGGAAAATAAATAGATTGCTAGCTATATTTTAACTTTAAAGAAATAACTTCAAACAAAAACAATTTTAACTGAAGCGATACCACACAAAAATGTAGGAATGTAATTCAACATGTTTAGTTTTCTTAAGTACTATTTTTAGTTAATATCAGTTTCAAAGCTGCCGACATTGCTCGCACATTTCATTGAAACATTTCAAAAAAAAAAATGCGCATTTTTCTTTTCTTTTTTTTTTTCACAGATATTTTTGTGTAGGCTGCTATTGTGGTAAAAACAGACTAGTATACAAGAAGTTTTCATTGATTATGTAAGTAAGTATGTAGGTTACACAGCTCGAAAGTTATATATAGGAAGTTATATATATAAATATTTCCATATCAAATATGTAATGCCTGGGCGCCAACAAGGCTTATAAATGTTGTGGAATGTTTCTTAATGTACTAAAATTTTTTTTTTTTTTTGTTCTCCAATGACTCAAAAGGGGCATGTATAAAAAATATGAAAACCTTCTCTACTTCCTGTTCGTAGATTGACTTTCAAAGTTCATTGAATGCTAAAGCTACTATTCAAAATTAAGCATCTAATTATCAAGTCTCTGTTTATATAGGAATAGAACAACTATGAACTATAATGTCGGAGCCTGTTGTTATCATCCACATGCCAATATTTTACAACCATAACAGAATTTGAAAAATTCTCCCGATCCTCTTAAGTAGCAACATTGCGGCGATATATTCCTTTGTTTGTTTTTCTCATGATAATTATGCTAAAACGATTTCCGCTTTTGTAGATTTTCATATGATTTTTTTTTCTTTTAATCAGCCCTGCTTTCTGCGGGGCTATAGTCGTAAACAATCTAGAAGTGAGGGTTTTTTTTTTTTTTTTTCTCTACACCAAATGCTACTGTGCTTGCATTGAACTTCGTCTAAAATAAGTTCAACTCGGTGACGGCATCAAGGAAGGTAAGCATACAAATTTCAGAAATATGTTGGGTTAAGCCTTACAAATATCGTACAGATGCATGTATGTTTGAATATTTAATTGAACAATACCACATCGACTGTGTGTTCAGCAACCGGTACCATCGAAAGATCGAGATGAATTTCAAAAGGCAGAACAGCGGTACTTATCTTGAAATTCCATTCACGTGGTCGACTGCTCCCATCTCGTCCGCTTGTACATCGCTCAGCATTTTCACAAGACCGACAAATTAAATTAGCTATGAAGTCCACGGTATGAATTGAAAGTCGAGAGCGCAAAAAGCATTTACAGGTGAGAGATGGCTTCTATCGCGAGTATCATCGATTCGGTTGAGACCATGGTCGGTAAGTATCTACATCGACGTCCTATGGAAATTTTGGCTTCAAAGAAAAACTTACTCCGTGAAATATGGTTGGACACTCTTTTGTATGCATTGCACTTGAAAGCATTAGCTCCTTGTACAGCCGTTATCAGCGGCTAATCCAATTAATTCACTTCAGCGTTGTCATCATCGTCGTCATCACCAGCCTGATGGAAATGAATGATGGTGCATTTGGAAATGCCACCAGGTTGACACTTAATTTACGTTCGGTGAAATTATGATGATGGTGATTCGCCTATTCGCATACTGGTTTTCATGCCGTATATTCTTGAAACAGGAAACTATATCACTTAGACACGTTTTCTTTTCTGATCGTTTGGAGAATTAAGGAAGCCACGCATCCAGAAATTTGTAGAAACAGTTCAAAGGCGGACTACACAATTCACGCCGATTTTACTTGCAAAACCGTCGACAAAGAGCTGCCGTCACTTGCACTTTTCAATAGATACACCCGATGACAACCGTTCACACTAATTTTATATTAGAATTTAACAATCTAACAAGTCAGAGCACCACACCCACGCCAAAAGCGGCCGCCCGTCGCTACTTCTCCTAATCGACTGCCTCGGCTACAAGTTGCCATCCGACTGTCCAGAATTTGAGCGTCCCAGCTCGCAAGCCTCATGCACAGCCTCGAGATCTAACGGGATTTTCTCTTGGCTGTGCGAAAACACCAATAGGTCACCCGGGGGACTTGCGGGATTTTGTTTTCGTGCAATTGAAACGTGTTTCAATTGCAAAAATGTTGTAGCGTCTCCGATCCATACAGTGTGGGTCGGAGATGTGTGATCAGTAATTTTTAAATAAAGAAAATTTAAAAATTACTGGATGCTACAAAGGCTACCTCTCTTTTACAAGGAACCCGGGTGAGGCAGACAGCCCCGGGCCCCCGATGTTAGTGGAGCCCTGACCCCGATGGTCTGGGGTCCTCCACCCTCTGACACTGGCCACAAAACTTCAAAAAAATTCAAAAATCTAACAAAATTCCGGAAACTACTCGTTCGGCCAGTGTCCCTCCCTTGTAGTTAGCAAAGTAAAAAAAAATGCTGAAAATCACGAGAAACTAATCATTATAGGCCAGCCAGGCCACGCGCAGACCCTGAAAAGAAGAAAAGAACTTCTCGGGCTACGCCCAATAAGAAGACCGAAGGTTAAATTTTAGTACAAATTCATTATTATTAATTCTTGACTTTTAGCAGCATACAAATTCATAGTGAACAAAATCTACTCAACACTAAGTCTTTACGAATCGAGATTTTTGGCGCCAAATCCTCGTTGAAAGCAATATAAGGACATTTCAAGACTGGTCGGTATATAAATTTAAGAAAAATATCTGGTTGAGATAAATATTCATTAGTAGGAGTACTGTTAACAAACTTGAAAAATTATCTGACTCTCTTTCAATCCGATTAACTTAAGTTATAAAATACTTAGGTTTTAGTATGTCTGGTTCACTGCTTTCGATTGATATAAATTAATAAGTAAGATTATTCAACAACAACAAAAATCAAATACCCGTGCACAGGTGCTACATATGTTGCGTTCTAGCGTCCAAGCAAAAAGTGGTAATAGCCTTCCTGACCATAATAACATTAACTAGCTTGTAGATCTAAGAATGTCGTTCATCAAAAATTCATTAGCAAGTGTATTAGCTTCTAGTTGAGCTTTGGCATGATCGCCTGATTTGTTAACTGTTTTACAATAGAGCACAAATTGAATCTAAACCCTGAATCAGCAGCAATTGCTACGCAAATGGGTACTTTTCCGCGTCACGTATGTCCATATTTCCGATCATATAACATTTCTAATTTCGGTCATAAAAATTTCAAAATTTACTTATTGTACAACGTACATACTACTCAGATTGCACATGCATCAACCGGATCATGAACAATTTGTTTTAATTGCAATGGCTTGACAACGTGTCTACTAATTTCTATAAAGTTAAATTATCGAATTGTTTCATGATTTGTTTTCACAATAATTCATTTATACATGCCTCACATGATATTGGCTTTCTAAGTACTCACTATCGTTATCCCGTTAATTATAATACAATTGATCGCACCCGCATCATTTTTATAATTACAATTACAATTAATAATCAATTTACAATTACAATTTACAAATAAATGAAGATTTCATTCCTTTTTCTATATCAATCATTTACAATTGCGAATATTTCCCTGCGGAATCAGCATGTGTTTAACGATTGTCTAGCTCACTCAAGTGGTTTGTAATGCCCAAATGTATTTGTATTAGTGCAAATTTGGATTCTGGGTCCAGTTGGACCACTTTACTCCTAAACGAGTATTTAGAGTTCGGTTTAAATCAAAAATATTCATATAACAGGAATGCCAAAGGCAACAAAACCCGTTTCGAATCACCATTCGAGTGGATGGCGGCTTGATAAGGTCATGACCACCAAACTTTGGAGAGCTCATGGCTATCGAACGAACGCTTAATTATATATGATTTGTATGCAGCGCCAATAAAAAAAAACAAGCATGATGATGTAGAACGAGACTGCAAGGCTTGTAAAATCGGCGAAATTCTGTAAGCGTCGTTGCTGTTTTTTTTTTTTTTTAAAATTTACCATCACCGCTCCTGCCGCTGCTAAGTACCATCTCTGCCATCATAATCTGTACGCCACAGGGATCGCAGCCGTCCATTCTCATGTTCGGAGAATCGTGTCGTTAGTTCGAATAAGTGTGTTCGCCCTAAAACCATCCGAAGAATCTTACGTTCCGATGGATATGCAAGTAGAGTTCCTCGCAAAACAAACCCGCGAATATCGATGGCCTGCTATATTTGCCTGATCTGGTAGCACTTTCGGCCCCAACCATCAAAAACCAATCCACCCAAAAATGTACAGCAGGTTCGGAGGATGCAAGCTCTATCGACATACACTCAGATAACACATGAGAAAGAAATGCACGCAAAAAAAAAGATATGCATTTCAATTCCGATACTCATTTGTTTTGCAATGAAAGTTCGTCTGCAATGCACATGTACATATGTATGTACATACCTGGCAAATGTTGGGAAATACGGGCGTTCTCCAAGCAACTATTTACACTATTATGTATTATCGCTTCCCTTGAATAAGTCACCAGGCAACTTTTACGAATTGCACGTGCATTCCGGCACCTGCCAAGGGCACGTGCACTTTGACAAAGTATGATTCGCTTTGCCGGACTTGTCTTGTAACCACAAATATCATATTTCTGCTGTTCACACTGCACTGCCCACATGCAACTTTAACACGGTTGCCGAACTTTATCTCGTTTAAATTGCAAGAACTTTATTAGCCATGATTTCCTTTCACACTTCTTTTATCAACAGTTTTGATTCCGTGCAGTATGTCGAACTATTATTGTTTTATTATTCTTGATTTTCTTAAAAATTAAGCACTTTTGCACTGCATACTAACTACGCTATTCTTCCGCGCGTGCTACACCAATCCAACTTCAAACTACCGCTCATTGCGACGATATCTCTCACTTAATCCAACTCCTCGTTAGAATTCTTGTCCGCCACCCGCCGCGCCAACACGACCCGTCGCTTCGCCCACATTTAATCGACTCTCTCTTTTTCTCAGCCAAAATAGCCGACGTGCGCGCACAATTATTCTTTTAATTTGACTATCAAGGGACGAAATACGGAATGGCGAAACTGAAAAACGTTTCCGATCCACTTTACTAAAAAAATTACTAAATACAAAGAAAGTGCGACCGCAACGACAAAATTTAATGTTTCTGGGTGACCAATGTCAAAAGCACTCCACGTTGTAGGATTGCAATCTCATGGGCGAGCGCACAAACACCCAAAACGACTCGCACATGCCCAAGATACCACAGGCAACCAGCTTCCTTCGCGGACGGGTAATCAACGACTGTCCATAGCCAAGCGCTGCATCCTCACAGCCCAGCCGCAGCATCGCAATTTGCCATAAACAATTTACCGTTGATACGGTAAATTAGTTTTGAAAAAATGAATTTTTCGAAGCGACATCGCTTGTGTTTCGATTTGTCGAAAACAAGGTGCCGTAAGAGGGCAAGTAGAGGACTTTTGATACAATGCGTATCAAAAGTCGTTTGCCGTGAATTTTAGAAACAAAATTCAAATGGGCAAATGCTACATATGTGACCAGTAATTTTTAAATAAAACAAATAAAAATTACTGGATGCTACAATTTTATTTCGAAAGCCGAATCTTCTCAGAACTGTGTTTAATTTATTCATCTCCGTTATTATTATTATTTACACAGACCATCCCTGTGGACCGAATTCTGGACGGGATCAGAACGATACCGCTAGTACAATGCATCGTGCACATAGTGATTTAGCGATTTTTGTCTACTTCACTAAAATTCACTGTTACGCTTACTGCTCGAATGCTTCTCATAACACTTTTCGCTCGCGTCGCACAGCTTCTTTTGAGAAAACAGGGCTCACTAGGAAATTCACTACAGTATTCCAAATTTGTGGCCATCATAGGAAAAGTTTGATACGAATTTCCTTTACGACTCCCGTCACTACTGCTTTGATAATTGAATTCTACATACACGAAGGATTCGTCTGGCTTGTATGCAACTCGCACTAACTAGCACTCACACACACACGAGTCAGATATCTTTTCTCGACTCAGATTTTATCGCAGACTCACACTTCTTTCTATTCACAAGCTAACTGTTTGTCCGCACAAGGTTTTCCAAGGTGTGGCGAGTAGATAAAAGATCACGCGCACACGACACACTCTGCGCACCAGATAGATTCTAATTCTTCATTTTCTTTTTCCGAACGTTTTACAATTCTCCGAACGTTTATAATTGTAGCAGAACTTGCTGTCTGCAGCAATGGCAAACTTTCACCACCGCTCCACGCGTCCGCCCTAGGCCACGATCGTCCGGCCTCCGCCACGAATTATCCAAGACTGTCCCGAGATAACGCAATTTGTCTCGCAATAAGCAAGCGAACAGCAAGCAAAGTTCCGTTAGGAATTTGCTTGCGCTCAAGTACAACAATAAGGTCGCCGGGGACTTGCGGGACTTTATTATTGTGCAAATTGAATTGCGTTTTCAATTTGCAATTGCTGTAGCGACTCCGAGCACATACAGTGTGTGTCGGAAGTAAGGGTCCAGTAATTTCACTGGAAATTACTGGATGCTAACATGTGCCGTTAGAAGTTGAAACTCCGACGTTAAAACTTTCTCACAAAAAGACGTAGAGCTAAGCGAACTTTCCGATTTTTATCGTATTAATTACTAGCGGCTAATTTAAGCTTTATATCTATATGCGACAGAGCGGAATTTTACGGCCGTTTTGATCTACAGCGGGAAGCTCGTACCTTTCGGGATTATGGTTGACCGGATAACCTTTTCGAAATATGTTTTGTTAGAAGAATTAATACACGTGTCGATATCACAGCAATTGTCTGAGAATCAGCAGCCGCCATTGGTTTTCTACATGCATTGTTCATTAACCTCGAATTACGAATCAGGGGCGCACTTCACAGGCACGGTAGAAGTGAAATCAAATTGAATTCGAGCAAGATAACTCCGAAACGTGCGCGACCACTTCAAATGCAACGCTCTATATTAGCAACTTTGGCCACCCGCCACGCCAAAAGCGACCGCCCGTCGCTACGACTTCCCGAAGACTGTCCCGAAACGCCGACTGCGTGTCGAAGGACTGTCGCCTAGGACTTGCGGTACCTTATTATTGTTCAAATTGAAATGCGTTTCAATTTGAAATCAAGGTAGCGATTTCGAGCACGTAAAGTGTGCGTTGAAATTAAGTGTCCAGTAATTTCGCTTGAATTTACTGGATGCTACAAACCAAGAGGGCTAAGGTGGGAAGTTGAATGGCTGTGGCCATTCAAAAGGCAAATTCAAATAAAAAAAGAATTGCCCCGAGAGCAGGGTACCCTAGAAATGGTCGTGAAGGCCCCTCGTCCGCATTAGCGGAGTACCCTTCAACCAACCCCGACGGATGCTGGGGTACCGCTTTGATAGCTCGCTGCGGCTGGGGTGGGTCCATGAAAACAATGGAGTCGGTTGGCTCTCAGAAAACGGGAAGCTACCTATAATTTCATCCGTCATCATAATGTAGCCGCAAACTAGTATAAGGATATACCTGAGGGAAAAAGGGGCTTCATTCCGTAAAGGAGAGCACCCGTGGCTCTGCAACATGGGCTGGCTAAGCAGACCCAGTGCTCGTGTCGACGCACGGAGCCAGAAACTTGGAAATTTTAGAAGGGAAAAAGAAGGAAAAACACTACCTCTACTTTCACAGGAACCCGGGTGAGGCAGACAGCCCCGGGCCCCTGATGGTGGCGGAGCCCTGACCCCTGATGGTCTGGGGCTCTCCACCCACTGATATTGGCTTTAGATTCAACAAGCAAAAAAATGAAGTCTACAAAGAAATATGGCCAATATCCCTCCCATATTATAAATTGAAAATCAACGGAACTGAATTATACTTAATCATTGGGCCAGCCAGGCCCTCGCGAACCTATAAGAAAAAAGTCCTCCTGGGCTTTCGCCCAATAAGAAGGCCAATGGTTTAGGTTTAACAGCTCATCATTAATTTATTTCCATTTAAGTAGATAAAAATATCCATACTTATTTGCTGCAGCGTTATAAATCTTTTTCTAAATAAATCGAAACTTTGTGTATATTGTTTCATTGTATAATGTGTTTCATTTGCATTACTGAATCCAATATCTAGATATAAGATATTTGTGTGGAGGACATTTTATAGGGGTTATTCGTAATAGAGCTATTTGATATTCATAACTAAAATTCCTGAAGCATATTTCAAGCTTGCTCTATTTGTTTTGTTTGCATATTGTTTCCATGCATTTGAGTATACTTTGCCTATTGTGTTTTCATTTTTAAAGTTTACTGTAGGTTCAACAATATTTGTAATTGAAAATTATTGTTTTTTTTTTAAACGCTTATATCTCTATATTATAAACTTGAGATTCAAACTGATTTTATTATGGTAACTGGTGTACAATTAAATTTGTATAAATTCATTTTTCCAAATCAAATTTTTTTTTCTTGTTTTTATACAATGACTTCTGTCACATCAGAAGTCGAAACAAGATTTCATTAATTGTAACTTCAATTTTTCTTGTAGTTATTTGTTTTATTTTGATTACAATTTTATTTGTTTCCAATCAATCGCCCATATGTATTGCAAAAATCTACATAAAATATTTTCACGATTAATTGGTTTAAAAAAACCTTTTAATGTAGATAACATTCTATCATCATAACCATTATTTTATATACACTATAATATCTATGCTCAACTGGACGTCATTTGGAGTATTTATCAAAATTACTTGATCAATTGTGTGATTATTTAGTAAATTTCTGAAAGAATCATTGTCGCTTACGACTGTGAAAAGTAACTTGACGTATTCCGGAATTTTCGTTGAACACCTGTATCGTAATCTGCCAGTTCATGACCCCATTTACTGATCACGGAACCGAGAACCTGTTCTATAGATGCATCTGGCCCTCCGAATCCAGATACATAGTAGTTCAAAATCAAGTAGTAGGTTGAATAACTTAGCGATACCATCCTTCAATGATTCATAGTTCATAATCACCCTGCTGGGTTGTACTTGCTGAATTGGAACAGCCTCTACTGATTCCACTTTCGCGTCGATTGTATCAACAACCAATTCGTCTTCAATTTTCTCAGATATTTCTGAAACCTTACATACCTGTTATTGGCTTCGAACATGAAGTACCTCCTTTGGGCAACCAGCTTCAACTTCAATCGTGACTCCACGATTGCAATATTTCCTCCAAGTCGTAACTATGACATGAACCGAAACTATCTTTGCTTTACTGAGCAAGTACTGGTGAGGTCAAATGCAAACACCAAACCCATTAGCTATCGATTGAACAATCAAATCAATCCACGAAAACAATTTAAATTTCTCACTTCCCTCACTGTTTTATCGGTTAATCACAATTCTATTAAATGGAAGATGGGTATCTCAAATGCACTTGCTACACTCAAAGAGGGACAAAATCCGTTGATTCCTTTTCTTTGTATAAGAATCACTTTTAGATGAAATTTCCTAATTTTTCGAAACCCAACAAACACCCGCTTCAGATAACGAAAGAAAGATACGCGTGAATTTTAAGTTAACTAGAATGGTATTCGTTTTCCGTAATTTTTCGAAATTTAATGCAACGATCGATTATCGAATTAGATATCAATCCATAACGTCGCCGAGTTCACAAGAAGCCTGAGTCCATTTCTATCCAAAAGCAGCCCGCGCGTTTCGTCTCGCCGAAACGCATCTCATCTCTCGATGTTTTTCTTGGTCGCCGACGGGTGAAACTATGTCGACTCGTCGGGGGCTGTCCGCCGGTAAAATCATGTCGACTAATATAGTCGTAAGGGGTGGGCCTGGGTATCGATACATTGCATCGAAGGGTTGGGAGCAATCATTGGGAGTGAATGAATTTTGGGATGATGCTACAGATTGGGCAGCATTTCTGAGTCCAAAGGTCATTACCTTAAACTCGAATAACCCAAATGGAGTACACACGGCTGTTTTAGGAATATCTTCCGGAGCAACAGGTATTTGATGATATGCTCGCAACAAATCTATTTTGGAAAATATTCGTTTTCCTGCCAGGTCCGCCGTTAAATCCTGGATATGGCGTATCGGGTACATGTCTGGCTTCGTCACGTTGTTTAGACGCCAATAGTCGCCACAAGGACGCCAAGAACTATCCTTCTTAGGAACCAAGTGCAACGGACTTGCCCAAGAACTATTCGAGGCAACAGGGCAAATTGAACCGTACTTGCTTGAACCGATAGTTCCAGTTGAAAATGTTTTGTTAAAAGGGTCGACGATATGCTTGTGTTTGACGTCTACTATGAGACCGTGAAATTTCAAAAAATCTGCGCCCAAGATAGGACGCGACACGTCGGCTACGATAAATTTCCACGTAAATATGCGTTTTAAGTCTAAAGATACCTTAAGCATGCGTTCACCAAACGCATTAATTGTAGTACCGTTTGCAGCGAATAGTCTATACGCAGACGGGCTATGCTTTTTCGATTCACGCGGACAAGGAATGACGGAGACATCCGCTCCTGTGTCAACTAAAAAATTCAAACGCGTATTCTTGTCGAAAATGTGCAGACGATTTTGTTGGGAAATCGCGTCACTGACCGTCTGACTCAATGGCGCGATAATTCGTTTCCCTGATTGTTTTTACGAAAAGGATATGGGGCACGACAATTTCGCGCGGCTGCACCGAACTTTTTGTGAAAGTAGCAGATTCGCGATCGCACTTTGAATCTGGGTTGCGAACGATAATGTTTTTGGAAACGAGTATCACGAATTCCATGCGACTGATTAAGCTCAAGTTTGTTCATACGCGCACGAATTTCACTTAATTCCGTATTGACATTGTCCGCTTGTGCTAACGGCGATTGACATTTTTTTTTTTTTTTTGCTAAAGGCTTCTAGAATTTCCTAGAAACAGCAATGGCTTCCTGACTAGCAGGCATCAGCCAACGTTTACACGATTTATATTCACGTTAATCCGATTGATCGTTTACACGATTAGTTTTTAAACACATGGTTTTGATTTATTTTATTATTTTGTAAATTTTTAAACACACAGTTTTAATACAACTTATTATTTAGAAATCAATATGTCTATTTGATTTTCAACATGCACAAGACAGTCACAAACACTAAACACAAAGGCCTCAAACAACGCGACGACGCGAACACGCAGTTCAAAACACGATGATTCCCGTCTTGTCAATTAGTTACGTGTATGAAAGTTTTTCCTTTTCGTACACGGGCCTTTTCGTCTGAAATTGACGAAAATGACTTTTATTTTTAAAAAAGAAGAAAACGAACAAATCTTTATTTTCTGCAACTCAATTTATTTTGTTTCACGGAGACAGCATTCCTTAAACTGACCTAATACTAACATTTTTGTGAACATAAATACTACATCTGAAAACATCTGTTGCTGTAGCGACAGGGATCATAAAATGTCGCAACTAGGTCTCAACATCTGTTGAGCCGACAAATGATAATTAAACTACTAATGCGCATCTGTGAGATGACGGTGGTTGTAAAATGTCGCAACTAGGTCTCAACATCTGTTGTGCCGACAATGATTATAAAACTGCTAATGCGCATCTGTGAGACGACGGTGGTTGTAACATACAATATGTGAGGGTACACATGATAATGTAACTCCTCCATCCCTAATTTGAAAAATCGTCCTCGATTTTGCTAATCGTTTTATTTATTATTATTATTATCATAATTTTTTTCAAAATTTTGGTTTATTTTTGAGTGAAAATACAAAAACAATGATTAAGATTAAGTAAATGCAAATTATATGAACGGAGTGCTGTATTTTTGGCATGTTCCAAATTTTGATTTTTGTTTACTTTCGCACATGGGAGATTCAAATTAAGATGTAAAATTATCTAATGTTCTATGATATTCGTGACTCGATAGTACAGTTAAGGACGTTTACAATATGTTTGGATGTTATAGATGGATGAATAGCTAAGTTTTTTTGCTTTCTTTTTGTGATTATGAGTATAATAGTGGTATATAAAATTTAGAACTGTGATTCTTTTGTATATTTCATCAAACTCTTGAAAGAGTTTTTGAGGTTCCTTAATTTCTACTGGCATATATCTTTTTATTCTATAATTTGTACTTGCACATGACTATGATTGATAAATTGTATTATAATTAATTGAAAACGGCATAATGACCTCAAGTATGATAAGTTTATTTGATTTAATAGACTAAATGCAAAATAAAATAAAAGTATATTTCAAAATCATCACCTAATTATTCTCCACAAAATTCAACCATCTTTCTAAGTCATAAGATTTGTTGCGGACAATCATCTTCATTTTCAGTGCTCTTGGGAACAACGGAATCTATATTTCTGGGACGTAAATGATCGGAATGTTTAGCTTTACGAAAACGCTGAGGATGTATTTTTAGCTTATGCTTATTTTTATTATATTTGATATATCTGGGCTGTAGTTTCGTGGCTGCAGGGTTTTTAATGTACTGCTCGTCCAAGGGTTCTTCTTTGCGATTTTTGTTACGATAGTTATTTTGTTTTGCTTGATTTTGCAGTAATCTGGTGTGGATCTCGTGATTGGGAGTTGGTGTTTGTTGGTGAAACACGCTGGCTGGTTTTTCTTTATGCGCGGAATGAATTGTTGTATTGTATATACGAACACATTTCTGAACAGGATTTAATTCAAGTAGATTTTTATCTTCTTCTACTTGCCGAATGAGGTATGTACGTAGGTTCTCGTTAAGAGTTCTATGTGCTACCTCCACATCTGCGTTTCCAGTATGCTGGTGAGGAGATGCAAAGTGAATTGTAACATTATGAGTTATTTGCCAGTCAATAGTCTTAGGTGAATTAAAAGAGGCTTCATTATCTGTGATAATATGCCTAGGAAATCCTAGCATATTGAATATATCTAAAAGGGCATGATTAATAGTATCCCATTGTCGATTTTTGATAGGGTATATAGTTAAAAACTTGCTAAATTTGTCAATAATAGATATATGAGGATGATTTTTATCCTTGAACCAAATATCAACATGATACGTATCTCGAACTTTATCTGGGTACTCAGGTTTCTTGAATGGAAGTCTAACTGGGTTACGTTCATACTTTGATCGTTTACATATATCACATGTGTTTATGTATAAAGAAACAAGTTCTCTAAGCTTTGGAAAATAATACTTGTTTTTCAACGCTTCGTAAGTTTTGTCTATACCTTGGTGGTTGGATTTTTGATGTGTTCTAGCTATTTCCTCTTTAATTGATGTCTCTGTGCAATTGTGTAGTATTTTTGGAGCCGAGACTATGCACATGTTAGGGTTTGTTAGTTTAAACTTGCTATATTCTGCTTGAGCTAGTAAAAGGATGTTCTTGTTTGGGAAATTGATTGCAGTTGTACCTTTTTTAAGTACATGATTTTTGAGAATATATTGGATTGTTTTTTCAGTTATCTCTTGGAATCGTAAATGAAGAATTTTCTTTCCTTGATATTTGATTAACTTTGTTGAAGTTTACTTTCCCTTGTTTTAGGAAAATTTGTTGTTGAAAATGGTTAATAGGTTTTTCAGCTATGTATATAGAATGGTGGTTGTCCTCTTGAGCTGAATGCTATGTTGCCATAAGCGATTCATTTTCTTCTGCAAGCTTACTTTGCTTTTCACAGTCTTCTTGCATGTGAAGGATTTGCACGCGAGATAAGGCATCTGCGACAAAATTTTCTTTACCTTTTATGTGTTGAATGTTAAAATCATATTCGCTGATTCTCAAACGCCAACGTTGAAGTTTACTATTCTCTTCTTTAATGTTGTCTAAGAAGGTAAGTGGTTTATGGTCTGTTACTAGCGTAAACCGCTTATTAAATAAGTATGGTCTGAAGTGTTTAAGAGACCAAACGATTGCCAACAACTCCTTTTCAATCGTTGAATAGTTTATCTCATGTTTGTTGAGTGTTCGCGATGCAAATGCTATTGGTTTTTGGTTCTGTGACAATACTGCGCCAAGTGCATAATTTGAAGCGTCAGTAGTTACAGTAAAGGGCTTATTTAGGTCTGGATGTATAAGTATGGGCTCAGTTTGGATATACATTTTAAGCTTGTTAAAGGATTCTACATAAGATGGGTCATTAATGTTGATCTTTTTATCTTTCTGTAAATATATGGTCATGGGTTTAGCTATTTTCGCGTAATCTCGTATAAATTTACGATAGAATCCTGTTAAACCCAAAAAACTTTTTATTTCTTTAGTGGTTTTTGGGATTGGACATTTTTGAATAGCTTCTATCTCAGAAGGATTAGGTTTGATACCTTGTGGTGTAATGATATGACCTAGGAACTCAGTATATCGTGACAAGAATTTTGTTTTGCTTAATTGAATTTTTAAGTTTGCACTGCGCAATGTTTGAAATATTTTTCTTAATGCAACCTCATGCTCTTGTAAAGATGCACTGAAAATCAGTATATCATCCATGTACACTATGCATGTTTTTTCGATATGCTCGTGCAGAATGCTATTCATTAGCTTCTGAAACGTAGCCGGTGCATTTTTTAAGCCGAATGGCATGCGTAAAAACTCATAATGTCCTGAGTCAGTGGAGAAAGCAGTTTTATGCCTATCTGCAGGCTCCAACTCAATTTGGTGGAAGCCTTTTGCTAGGTCAATTGACGTGAAATATTGACAGTTCCCTAGTTTGCCAAGTAAATCGTCTATCTGCGGAATAGGGAATTTGTCTTCAACGGTGAGTTGATTCAGTTTTCTGAAATCAATCACTAGTCTGTAACTACCACCCTTCTTTGGTACTATCCATATAGGGTTGTTATATGGGGATTGAGATGGTTGGATGATACCTTGAGCAAGATCTTCTTGAATTTGCTTCGAAAGAAAATCTCGAACTGTATATGGCAGTCGATAATTCCGTTGGTATACTGGTTTATCAGAAGTAAGGGGTAAAGAATGTTTAATATTATGTGTAAAAGTTAACTTTTGGGTTTCATCATATTGTATATCCTTATATTCTGTTAAGATTTTCTGAATGACTTCTTTTTCTTCTGCCGTGTGTTCGAAATCAGTGGGCATTATTTTCGGCTCTGTTGGCTTCTCAGAAAAGTTTTTAAGAGCTTCTGTGAAGTAAATTTGTTCTCCTGCATTGTGCCCAAAAGGTATACGGACATTGTTGGTACTGTATAGGGTTTGGGTCTTATAATCGATGACTAAGCCAACTGTATGCACTATATCGTTTCCAATTATAGCTTGGAAATCTTTGCCAGCTAAAGAAATTAATTTCCACTCAACCGGAGCTATGAGCCCAAATTCTTCAGGAGGTTGCGTTCTAAGACACTTAGATGTATTTGAGCTATTACTCATTGTTTTGATGTTTGAAGGACTAATATAAGTTCGTTTTTGATGCTCAGGGACGATTCTTTCGTCAATAATTGATATTGTACTGCCTGTATCTATAATGCATTTGAGAAGTTTCCCACCGATTGTGAGTTGTACCTTTGGCAGTTGTCTTCCGAGGCTGGGATCCGAAAATCCTGCTGGGAAGGTTGATTATTTAAATGAAGTGTAGTTTCTCTGGATACTGCTGTATTCATTGATACATCAGAGCTAAGTCTAATGTCATGTGGATTAAAAAAACTATGATTAGGATTATCCCTGAAATTTGAAGACGGTTGTCTGCGAAAATTATGCGAGTTGCCATTGTTGCGTCTGAATTGATCGTTTGACCATTGATTCGAACTATTCATTTGCTGAGGATTTTGAAATATATTTTGCTGGTTTAAGGGTGATCTTCGATCAAAATTTTGTGGTTGGTGAGTGTAATAATTCTGAAAGGAATTATTTCTAAATTGTGTTTTTTCAATTGAATAATTAGCTAAGTTTGATTTGACAAGAATTCCGAACGCGGACTCTAGAGATGTGGGTTGTTGGGCATAAAGTATTGTTTGGATAAATCTAGGACTATTTTCTATAAAAGCATCTGTAGCTATTTGTGTATTATATTCTATCATTTGATTTTTTTGTTCATGGGACATATTTTCACTAAATCTAATTCTAGTGTTTAATTTAAATAATAACTTACGGATATATTCATAATATTTGGTTGCGCTGGTAAACCTTGCACTCCGCAGTTTCATTATTATTTGTCCTGTTGTTTCCTGTGTATCGAAGTGTCGTATAAGTAGCGGCTTCATTTCATCCCACGTTGATGTTCCGTGTGTTTGAATAAGTTGCGCTGCTGGTCCAGAGAGCTTATACGTAATGTTCTGGTACATCAAATCTCGATCTGATTCGGCTGGATATGCAGCTATTCTGGGTGCAATTTTATCCATTGCGGATATAAATTGGTATAGCTCCTCTGAATTGCCATTGTATGAGGGAGCTTGTGCTATCAAATGGGTAATTAGTTTAAATTGCTCAAGCATCGATGTAGCCGGGGCCAAATTTAACGTAGGGGGCTGAACAAGATGATTGACCGGTTGAGTCATGTTTGGTTTATATATCAAACAGTGCTTGTGAAAAAAGTGTTCGAAAAAAAAAACCGTAGAAGGTTTTGTACTTCCAGGATTCACTCACTGGTTCACTTTTTAAACAAAACACTTTGAGAGGTTTTTCGAAAAAGCCGTAGAAAGTTTTCTACTTCCAGGATTCACTCACTGGTTCACTTTTTAAACAAAACACTTTGAGAGGTTTTCGAAAAAGTTGTAGAAAGTTTTCTGTTTCCAGGATTCACTCACTGGTTCACTTTTTAAAGAAAACACTTGAGAAGTTTTCGCGTTAGTCCGACTGCGCCAGTTACGTGTATGAAAGTTTTTCCTTTTCGTACACGGGCCTTTTCGTCTGAAATTGACGAAAAGGACTTTTATTTTTAAAAAAGAAGAAAACGAACAAATCTTTATTTTCTGCAACTCAATTTATTTTGTTTCACGGAGACAGCATTCCTTAAACTGACCTAATACTAACATTTTTGTGAACTTAAATACTACATCTGAAAACATCTGTTGCTGTAGCGACAGGGATCATAAAATGTCGCAACTAGGTCTCAACATCTGTTGAGCCGACAAATGATAATTAAACTACTAATGCGCATCTGTGAGATGACGGTGGTTGTAAAATGTCGCAACTAGGTCTCAACATCTGTTGAGCCGACAAATGATAATTAAACTTGTAGCAAATTGTGAATTTGGAGTCACCTTAGCACAACTCAGAACCAGACCGAAGTCCAGAACCAAGAGTGCTAAGGTTCAAAAAGTAGAATGGCGAATGCCATTCAAGAGGCAAATTCAAATAAAAAAAAAAAGAATTGCCCCGAGAGCAGGGTACCCTAGAAATGGCCGTGAAGGCCCCTCGTCCGCATGAGCGAAGTACCCTTCAACCAACCCCGACGGATGCTGGGGTGCCGCTTTGCTAGCTCGCTGCGGCTGGGGTGGGTTCTTTAAAACAATGGAGTCGGTTGGCTCTCTGAAAATGGGGATGCTACTTATAATTCATCCGTATTATAATGTAGCCGCAAACTAGTATATAAAATACTCAAGGGACAAAAGGGGGCATAGTTCCGTAAAGGAAACCACCCAGGCTCTGCAACATGGGCTGACTAAGCAGACCCAGTGCTCGTGACAAAACACGGAGCCAAAACTTGAAAATTCTAAAAAAAACGGGAAAAAGGAAGAAACGCTGCCTCTCTCTTCAGAGGAACCCGGGTGAGGCTGACTGCCCCGGGCTCCCGATGGTGGCGGAGCCCTGACCCCGATGGTCTGGGGTTCTCCACCCTCTGACATTGGCCTTGAAATATCAAACAAACTGTAACTACAAAGGCCAATGTCCCTCCCTTTTTAGATGCTGAAAATACTAAGAAAACTATTTCATTTTATTGGCCAGCCAGGCCCTCGCGAACCTGCAAGAAAAGTCATCCCGGGCTTTCGCCCAATAAGAAGGCCAATGGTTTAAATTAGTAACTAGCCATTATATTTGTTACTATCAACGAAATTTTTATACGCCTCATCGACATATTACACGAATTTTTAAGGATGAATTAATTTTTCTTTTGATAATAAATCTAATCATCTACTTTTCATGAGCTGCATATTAAAATTTTCTGATATGCTAATTAATAAGTGCAATATATCGTGATATACTTCAAACATTCGTGTGATAAAAAAAAAATTTTTTTGACATATTTGAAAAGAAATGATCACAACAAAAAGACATATTTGAAATTTCAATTCTTTATGAATTTTAAGTCAGAACAGTCTTAAACACTATATTCAGTTGGACAATCGCCAGTTTAACCATATTCAATATCTTGTGTTGTTTTTTTTTTTTCTTTCTAGAAAAATGCGCATTTTTTCTAAACCAGAAACGTTCGATTAATTTATTCTATGAATATCAAATGTTCTAAACTATGAGGTGTACTCAGAAGTTTCAATTTTATACCATGAGCATTGACACTTGATTTCAAGCAAGTATTTCTACCTCTAATTCAGCGTTTAAATACATTTTTAATACAGTATTAAACAATATCTATAATTCAGCTTGAAGCTATTTGTAAACCAGTTTTTTTTTTTACATAAAAGCATCTCTGAAACTGAAATTTTATTGTTAGTTTGAAATTTTGTAAATCCGTGGAAAAATACTTGGAAAATATTGTTGAAAATTTGATTTCTTTAAATTTGAACTATTTCCATGATCGTTTCAAGTCTTGTTAATTATGGCCATTAAAAATACGAAAGGCACTAAGTTTTATATTCTCGATTTGTAACGCTAGCCTACTCTTCTTTGTTCCATTGCGAATCAAATAGGATGGGCATGATAGGCGAATGATCAATGGAATCTATCAGTTCTTTTACTTTTTAGGATCCAAAGCGGTGCAAGTTAATAAAAAGAAGGTGGCTTCACATGACAAATAGAATGAGCAACTATAAAAATTTATAGATATTTTGGCAGATTGATAGAGACAAATACTTGGTAAGTTATAATCTGCCTTTCAGTATTTTCTCTATTAGGTCTCTATGCTTCAAACAATTCACATTTGCAATTGAATGTTTGAAATTCAAAATTACGACTCTATCGACTTAGAATTTTTCTAACATCACGCAATTTTACTTTTGAAAAAGATTTTCAGTTGTCTATTACACACTGGTTTCTGTGTACGTTCACTTTTCTATTGATTACACAATTATACAAATCACAAGATATTGTCGCATCAAGTGTTTTTCTTTCAACAACAGAAGAGACTAATTTCAACAATATCAAAAACAGTAGACGACGCATTGTAGCACTTGCACCCACCGAAAACAATTGGGATGTGTTTCACTCATATGGAGATGCTTTTATCATCTATTGAATGCCTAGATATTTTCGCTTATATAAAAATATATTCATATATAGAATCAATTTAAAATTTTAAATTTAAACTTAGTCCAATCTACAGACTAGCCTTTTCAATCGTTTGATCCGAATCCAAAACGGAATAGGAGTAAAAGATTATTTAATCAGAATGAATAGCACGAAGATATGATTCAATGGAATTTTATAAATAAGTTACGATTGTTTCTTCTATAGCATTTCAATATCCTGAAACAGTTCACCGACCCCGGCTATCACCAGACAGTAGTGCTGAAATAGTTGTGTCAGCAGTTCAGTCTCATCCAGCATTTCGATACGTTCGATTCGCTGTCTTTCAGATGGCGAGAGGCTTTGATAGACCGGAACCGTATCCCACGATCTGCATCCGTGCCAGCCATATTCCACGAATCCATTGACTTGTGTGTATAATGATTCGCAGGCGTACGAAATACAGTGTGTCTTGTGCTCACACAATTCTTCACCCTCATAAAAGACCTCAAAAATTCTTCTTCCGATCACACTTTGAATTGACTTGATTTCCTCCCTATTTCACAAAAATAGACTTCACAATCTTCAACCAGATACCGAGCGCAGGAGGCTACACAAACTTTTCGGGGTCGTGAAACGTATGCGGAAAGTCTGGGAAAACACAGACGTCGACGGCGGCAGCAGAGTGCTTTCGCAATAAAAACAACACGCGTTGACAGATTCGCTCTTCTCGAAATTGCACAATCGTCACGAATTGGTCTCGCGTTAATCGTTTTACTCTCGAAAGAACGTTCCAAGCAGCGAATAATGCAAGCTAAGGCCACTCAAGGGATGTTTGTCAACACTTTTCGCGGAGGCCCTTTCAGATCAATGCCCTCGTCGCGTAACCAGGAACAAAGCAAAACACTTTTCCCTTTGTTGTCGCAGTCGATTCGATGCACATGTATTTTGCAATTATTCCACACTAAAGTCAATCTCGAAGCATTTGCTAGAGCTATTGACAAAGATGCAGCCAATGAACTTTTACCCTGCTAAGCGCCTGGAGCCATACAAACTACTCCAAGCCTCGACGAAATGAAAACACGGAAAAATTTCAAATTCACTGCAACACCATGCACTTAGCAACGTCTTCGATTTTCACCATCAAAGCTTGAACTCTCGCCCGATTTTCGATTTCTCGCGAAATGACGGTAGAATTGAATTTTATTTGTGGGATTGAAATATGTAATACGGTCAGATTTCTTGAAATTGCAACGTGTGTCATTTAAAACCACCAAAAATCCTTATCGCGACTTTTTGACAGACTGACGGACACGATTCTTTTCTGTGTGGCACTTTGACCAACTGCCAGTGCACGCAGCTCGCGAATTAAAGCAAACTGTTCTTCACTGAATTAACACTGGCACGACATGATCACACACACATCGTACACCTCGCCATCAACAGAAGGATAGCAAACTGTATGCTTCTCCAGCAACAGACCCGAACCAACTCGGCTATTTGGGGGCTATCCGTGGACGAAATTTTTTCGTTTAAAACGGAATCAAAAATCACTTCATGCACAATACTTCTTGTGGAAATATTCACATTTTCGTTTCACGATCACGACAGTGTTTCAATTTCAAAGGAACAAACGATGCACTTCGTAGAATGATTCTCGTGCCGTTTTTTTTTTTCAAATGCGAAATTCCGAACTCAATTCAAAACCGTCGCCAACAAGAGATCTCTTGCTGGATTAGCGCTGTTTTTCTTGGTTGTCGGCGGGCAAAACCATGTCGGCTCGTCGAGGGCTGTCCGTCGCGAAATATTTTCAATTATTCTTGATGCTACAACACAGCTATTTCCACAAGGGCAAGTGCGTGGAAAGAGCTGAAGGATGGATGTAATTATTGAATGGCAATGACGTGAACGAGTGATCATGCTTTCTATCATCCAAATCCTTTATAAATGAAACGTGAACTAGTGAACAGGGAAATGAATAAAAAATAGTTAAAAGGAATATCGTGAACACCGTGTGCAATATTGGTTGCGGAAGTATCTTCGGAAGGGAAATCGTGAACTTGGTGAACGTCCTTCCGATACTTCTACATGAGGGCAGGAGTGACACCTGAAATAGGCGCGAATGAACGATCTCCAAATAGAATTTGGGAACAGATCGTGAACGAGTGAGCTTAGTGGGTCTATCACTTAGTGATGTCTTTCGCATGAAAGACGCCCACTGATCGTCCATTTTGATCGGCGAGCTGGTAATATGCTCCTCCGATCTTCTTCATTACCTTACTAGGTAAGAACTTCCGGTCCAGCTTTGCATTGTAGTGCGCAGCTGCGTCACTGTGCCGGAAGTTGCGCCTGTATACTATCTCGCCAGGTTGGTAGGAGACCAATCTGGAACGAAGATTGTACGATTTTGCATTTCGAGCTTGAGCTCGAGTGGTAAGATGCCGGATCTGTTGGCGGATGAGTGCAAGGTGGTCAGCCGTCGGCAAACCGAGATTAGGCTCATCTAGGAGCTGAAGTTGCTTTAGGAGGGCGTAGATTTTCCCGTGGGTTACCATGGGTTGACCAAAAACAGCCTGGTAGGGTGAAGTGCCAATGGTGGCATGAGGAGCGGAGCGCAGTGCAGAAGTGATCTCTGTCAGCTTAGCGTCCCAGTTGTTTTGAGAAGGGTCTATGTAGGCTCGAATGGCGGCGATAAACGAGCGATTTAGTCGCTCAGAGGCATTAGCCTGCGGAGAGTACACAGCAGTAAAAGTATGGGAGATCCCAAATTCCTCCAATAGGGAACGAAATAAGTTGGACCGAAACTGGACTCCGTTGTCTGATACAATAGTTTCCGGAACTCCGACCAGGGCGAATATCCGCTTCCTCAAAATTTCCGTTACGGCCCCTGCGGTGAATTTTCGCAAAGGTACGGGAAACGCGATAGGTGGTCAAGAACGATGAAAGCTCCAGTGTGTCCGGACTTGGACCTAGGATAGGGGCCAATGATGTCGATATACAAGCGCTGGAATATGCGCTCGGGAACGCACTGAGTCGTCATTGGTGGACGAAGGGTGTGTGAAGGGGCTTTTGTTGTTTTACAAATGATGCATGAGTCCACGTAAGCTTTCACTTGAGCTGCCATTTTGGGCCAGAAAAACCATTGCCGTAGTCGGCCGAGGGTTTTTGCCACGCCTCCGTGTGCGCTCAAAGGTGGATCATGTGCCCGCTTCACTACGTCTGCCGTCATTTCTGATGGCACCCACAACTTCCAGGCCAATTCTTCTTGTAGTACGTTTCCGGTCGCATACCCCATACGCTTGTACACGTACCCATCTATTACTTTTAGGTCCGGCAGTTGATGTTGTTCTGCATTGACTTTCGCCGCTAGTTCCATATAGGAAGGGCTTTTGAAATGCGGCGAAGTCAGGTCCAGCTCCACCGGAGTCTCCTCGCTCTCCGCTGGCGTCAGCGCATCGGCAGAGAACATGCGCGACAAGGAGTCCGGCACTACATTTTGGCTTCCCTTTCGGTGGACGATGGTAAAGTTAAACCCTTGAAGTTTAAGGGCCCACCGAGCTAAGCGACCATTTAGATCTGGTTGGTGCATTAGCCATTTTAGGGAAGCATGGTCGGTCACGATTTCGAATTCATGACCTTCCACGTAGGCACGGAACTTCTTGATTGCCAGCACCGCCGCCAGACATTCTTGCTCAGTTACTGTGTAATTTCGCTGAGCGGGATTCAGCTTGTGTGACATGTAGGCGATGGGGGCTTCAGCTCCGTCTTCAGTACGTTGCACCAGCACAGCACCTACTCCATGTTGACTTGCGTCACATTGGATTTAGAAGGGCTTGTTGAAATCAGGGCTGTGCAACACTGGGGCTGAAACAAGGCTTAGTTTCAATTGCTTGAAAGCGTTTAGCCTCTCATCGGTCCACACAAACTGACTCCGCTTTGAAAGCATGTCTGTCAGCGGTGTCGACAAAGACGCATACTCTCTGACGAAACGCCGATACCAGCCACAGATTCCCAGAAATCTACGAATCTGTTTCGTCGTTGTGGGAAGTGGGAAGTCCATGATGGACTTCACCTTGTCGGGATCCGTTCTTATCGTGCCCTCACCAACAATGTGGCCAAGATACTTCACTTCTCTCAAGAGAAATTTACTCTTTTCCACATTGATGGTGAGGCCACTCTGTCTCAAGTGAAATGCGACCTGATGGAGCACCCCCATGTGCTCGTCAAATGTCTCCGTAATCACCAGCAAGTCGTCCAAATATACGAATACTTGGTGCTTTAGATGCGGAGGAATTATTTTGTCCATAAGTCGCGACATCGTTTGGGGCGCATTGCACAACCCAAACGGCATCACGACAAATTGGTACAAGGGTCGCCCGGGCACAGTGAAAGCCGTCCGCTCCCGAGACTTCTCTTCCAACGGGATCTGCCAGAAGGCATCTTTTAGATCCAGGCCAGTGATGTAAGTGGCCTTTGGAAGTCTGCTTAATATGCCATCTATAAGAGGCAAGGGGTAGGCGTCTTTCACTGTGACCGAGTTCACCTTCCTCGCATCCAGGCACAGACGTACTTTTGATGGTTTTACCACCAATGTCACAGGTGATGACCAAGCGCTCTTCGATCACGCCCAGCGCTAGCATGCG
The DNA here is from genome assembly GCA_963978885.1 of Nemotelus pantherinus. Classification (NCBI taxonomy): domain Eukaryota; kingdom Metazoa; phylum Arthropoda; class Insecta; order Diptera; family Stratiomyidae; genus Nemotelus; species Nemotelus pantherinus. Next base: position 165,218,514 of record OZ022263.1, read on the forward strand.
GTCCAGCTCCTTGTATAGGAGCTTCTCGACAGCCGGCGAAACAGAGAAATGTCTCTGTTTTATTGGTTTCTGATTGCCAGTGTCAATCTCATGCTGGATTAGCGCGGTTTTTCCAAGACCCTCTACAGCGAACGACGGAAAACTAGCAATCACAGAGTTAAGTCTGCGACGCTGCTCCGGTGTTAGAGAATGGGCGTGATCGTCGAGTTCGTCGAGGCTGGTCACTGTGTCAACTTGCTGGGCCGACGCGAACAGGTCTGCGGCCAAGGCGAACAACCGGACGAAATCCACTCCCAGGTAGAGATTTTGGCTGAGAGTGGGAATTATCCAGAGAGTCAACGTCTTCGTGAGCCCCCGGAACGTAATGTCGGCTGACACGCGGCCTACGGCTTGGTGGTGAGTGCCATCTGCGGTCTTCAACCCGAGGGAAGCTCTTTTCCAGGGAAAAGAATTCCTCTCGAGGAAGGCTCTAGCCAAGTCAGCCGCCATCACGCTCACAGAAGCTCCCGTATCTATTAAACCTGATGTTGATTGCCCAAATAGCAAGACCTGTGCATACGGTCGGACGTCACCTGAGGGCACGTCCAACAAGGTCGCACAATTAAGTTCATAACGCCAACGTCGAAGGCGAGAATAATAATGTCTCATCCTCAACGTTGAGCGTTTTTTTCTGATAATATCGTTAGTAAAATGTAATGTTTCAGTTTTAAAAATTCGGTCCCTTACCGCCGTGTACTTTCGCAGTCGCAGATGGTAAGGTAGAAATGCAAGCGAGCAGGGATGTCCAGTGGTGAAATCAGTATTTTGTTGAGGATGGTGAAAGTGAGCTGGCCGAAGGTTGGCGGGGCAGGTGACAAGTATGTCCCTGCTAGAGCCTGTTGCTGCTTCACTACCTACCTGCTGGAACGTGGTGGAGGAGTTCTGCGAATCGGGAGGCTCGAGGTCTTGTTCGGCGCTCCCGGTGCTCTGTTTTTTTGTAGGCAGTTGGTACAGCTCGGCTTATATGTATCCGGTTTACCACAGCCGTAGCAGAACACCGTCCGCTCCTCCAGACAGTCATCAAATTTATGCCCCACCTTTCTGCAGTTCCAGCAGATAGGCAGAGCTGCAGCCGCAGAAATTCCGAGTGCTCCAGGGCAAGTCTCAGCTGGATCCAGCGGTCCTTCATCCAACTCACTCACATCCTGTGAATCCGTCAGTCCCGACAGATGGCGACGAGTCCCGTATACTCTTTCTGGCTGTCCTAAAGCCTTCGCCAAACGCTCCCTCCGTTTTACATGCTCACGGAGCTGCTGTGTGCTGCCGAAATGCCGATCCACCAACTGCCACTGCAACTCCGGGAGCATGTTCCCCTGCACGATATCTAGCAGATCGTGATCATTCAAGGGGAAAGGGAGGCTGCCGGCCAAACGACGAACATCCTGGTAAAAATCGTCGAAGGACTCACCAACCTTCTGTCGGCGCTGGCGGATTCGCCTCATCACCTCACTGTTGGATGCAAAGTCCTTGAATTCTCGCCGCATGGCATCTCTCAGGGAATACCAATCGAAATGTTCCGCTTCCCGGTGGAACTGCCAGAACCATCCTTCGGCAACACCTTTCAACAGGCTGTCGATGTGTCTGGTGACCGCCCGGAAATCGCCTTGAAGTTGCTGGCGTGTGAGCGCGTTAACCCGGTAGAGAAACGTCTCTACAGGCATGCTTCCACCCTGTCCGCTAAACGTCAGATTCCATCCTGCCATGATGGTAGTTATGCGGTCGGATGACATTCTGTCATCACGACCATTTCGAGGACCTCCGCGAGATACTGCACCATCACGGGAGTCTCGTTCCGGAGGGCTGAGGTTTGAAGACCTCTGGACCGCCACGAAGGAGCGCGCCCTCGGATTCAATCGGGGCGACGCGCCATCGGTGGTTGACGAAGGAAGGATTCGGTCAGCCCCTCGATCCAACAACAGCCGCATGCTATGTTGGAGTTCGATCAGCTGCCGCTGAAAAGTGCTCAACTCCTCCTGCACTATGGACCGAACTCCTAAGGCTGTAGCGGAATCTTTGCCTGTTGGCAGAGTTTTAGCGGTTGGATCGGGCGACCGACCCAATCCCTCCTCTCCGTCTTGGCCTCGAAGGATGTTTTCGCAGCTTACTTCTTCGTGGCGATCCATCCTCCGCGTTCTCACGCCACCTTTTGTGGGCTTGGGCCTAGATCCCTTCGCCGCCGTCTCTCCCGTCGGGGGAATTTGTCCCGCCACCAGGGGGAGGCGCAGTGCTCCACGACACAACGGACATTCTGGGCTCTCAGTCAGCCATTGATCAATGCAATGCCGATGGAACTGATGCCCACACGACGTCGTTACCGCTGGGCTGTCACGTGCAAACCCCTGCCGGCAAATGGAGCACTCCTCCTCCACCCGGACGCCGGACAAATCCTCCAGACTTCTGGCTAGAGGCATGGCTTTGCACGTCAAAACGTGTCAAAAAGTGAAAAGTTTGAAATATAAAAAAGTTTAGTGATTTCGATTGCACGTCAAAACGTGTCGAAATGTGAAAACTTTAAAATTGCACGTCAAAACGTGTCGAAATATGAAAACTTTGAATTTGCACGTCAAAACGTGTCAAAAAGTGAAAAGTTTGAAATTCGATTTCACGTCAGAACGTGTCGAATTGGAAAAAGTTTAGTTTAAAACAAAAACTTTAAATTGCTCGTTAAAACGTGGCAAAAAGTGGAAACGTTGGATTTTGCACGTACCCACGTGTTAGAGATTTAACCGTTTGAATTTAATTTTACACGTCAAAGCGTGTCAAAGATTAAAACTTTTATTTAGAGAAACTTTCGGCCCTCCTATTGGGTTTCACCCAGGAAGACCCTCCCACAGGTTCGCAAGCTGGCTGGCTTTTCGATTCAAAAACGCAAGAATGTTGAAATTTTTAATTATTTGGAAATTTAATGATGATAAAATTAACCTAAAGTGTTAAACATTTTTAAGGGCAAAAATTGTAGAAAGTTAAAATTTTGTTTAAGTGTGAGAAATTTGATTATGTAAAAAAAATGAAACTAGGTCGATTCCTGAAGGGAATCGCCCGGTATGGGGACTGTTCTCTCACCCGAAATTCCTCGAAAAGAGAGTAGCAAAGGATCAAAAACAATTATTTTGTTGCTTGACTCAACCTCAGCAAATGGTTCAAGTCTGGCCAAGCTGCAGGGACGTGTAGGCGGCACCACACCAACCCCACGTAATCCACCACAGCCTGAACCAAACCCAAGCCAAAAGCCTAAGCCGGGTCAAGACAACAAGGATTCAAAGTTTGGGACAGCTTCCCAACATAAAGTGGGGCAGGGGCCCTTCGGATGACCGGGACAGGAATGGCGGTAAACCACCAAAACCTGTTATCCGCGGCCATCCTCCAGGTTGCACCCAGAGCCAAAAAGCTCAACGGACAAACACAACAGGAAGCTGCCCAAGAGGTAATCTAAAAGGAATGATTTTAAAGGGATAGGATTGGGAAGGATGTTTGCGGCTAAAGGAAAGAGCGAGCAATGCAGGTCTTAATAAAGGGGTTTTGTTCTCTCGAACGAAGTAATATTGAATCGCAAAGGAGGCGATTCTAAGACCTGCTAGTGAGAATGGAAATTTTGGGATTGAAGACGTAAAGTCTTGAGGGGAGTATGAGACGAAGCTCATAATTTTTTTCTCACTTTGGTGTGGGTTGCCCAAAAACAAGTTTTCGGGCCCCACGTTGGGCGCCATTTGTAGCGATTTGTAAATTTAGAGGTCCTTAGCACAACTCAGAACCAGACCGAAGTCCAGAACCAAGAGTGCTAAGGGTCAAATAGTGGAATGGCTACTGTCATTCAAGAGGCAAATTCAATTAAAAAAAAAGAATTGCCCCGAGAGCAGGGTACCCTAGAAATGGCCGTGAAGGCCCCTCGTCCGCATGAGCGGAGTACCCTTCAACCAACCCCGACGGATGCTGGGGTGCCGCTTTGCTAGCTCGCTGCGGCTGGGGTGGGTTCTTTAAAACAATGGAGTCAGTTGACTCTCTGAAAATGGGGATGCTACTTATAATTCATCCGTATTATAATGTAGCCGCAAACTAGTATATAAAATACTCAAGGACAAAAGGGGGCATAGTTCCGTAAAGGAAACCACCCAGGCTCTGCAACATGGGCTGACTAAGCAGACCCAGTGCTCGTGACAACGCACGGAGCCAAAACTTGAAAATTCTAAAACGGGAAGGGAAAACGCGCTACCTCTCTTTTCCAAGGAACCCGGGCGAGGCAGACAGCCCCGGGCCCCCGATGGTGGCGGAGCCCTGACCCCGATGGTCTGGGGTTCTCCACCCTCTGATACTGGCCATATATCAAATTCAAAAATCTAACTCATAACAGACTATGTGTGGGCCTTTATAAAAACTGAAAGAATGCTGAAATTCACGAAAACATTAAGTTATCATTGGCCAGCCAGGCCTCGCGAACCTGCAAGAAGAAAGTCTTCCTAGGCTTTTGCCCAATAAGAAGGCCAATGGTGTTTTACTTTAAGTATTCATTATTATTATGTCTTTTTCTAGCAAATCATACTTTTATTAACTGTATCTCAGTATCAATTTTCTATGACTTGTCCATCAATCGAAGAAATTTCTCAGAAACGATTTAATTTTTTCTCTCATCTAATACAATTGATTTTTAAACGTCAAACACATCGACTCTGCAATAAGCAGATTATATTTTTAATCAATTATTAGGTCATAATAACTTTATTTAGCACTGCTCTGCTTATTGTAATTGTAATTCCTAGTTTTGAATCTTTGAATTCGGACAGTAAAATGTGTAATACTTTCTGTATGTTGAAACGACTGCAACTGGCAGATCAGTATTATTTCAAAATCGGTCAATTTTATTTAGGAAGACTATTAAACAGATTGGCTCGTATTCAACCATTTTGCTGAAGATACTAAGCGCTTCAAGTACAATCTTATTGCACCGACGATGCGTTGAATCTTGTTACTATAATTATGCGTATAGATAGATTTGTCACACATTGAAAGTTTTTTCAAAAAAAATAAATATGAAAAAACTCGAAATTTCAATATCTTACGAACTAACAAAATTATCATAACTTACAACCTAGGTAAGTACATTGATCAACTGCTATATCTTGTAGCGATTAGTTTTGTTTCGCAATTGCTCATTTTGCTTTCAATATTAGCATTGTTTCGTGAGATTTCTTTTGTATTTATTGAAAAAAAATGTCATTAACATTAAAATCTATATAAAAAAAATGCTCTCTAAAAAATGTAGAAATGCTCAGTTTGTAGTTAGATTTTGATTTGACAAATTGTTTTAATTAACAGACATTTACAAGTATATTCCATTTTTTTTTTTTTTTTGTTTACTCAAATGACATTCTTGATAATCGCTGTGTTTGTTAAGTTTTCTTACATTGAAAACCATGGAAATATTGCTTGTTTTCAAATACAATAGAATATAATTACAAAGTTGCTGTGTAACATTGGGTTAAACGTTGATAATTTATAGAATCAAATGTGCAGATAGATAATAGACGAGCTTAAAAAAAAAACGCACAAAATCTACTCTCGTCTGTAGATGAATGTTGTTAGATAACCGGTGGCAAAGGATGTGGCAATGTAGCGACCACATGTGGAGAAATTGTTCCTAGTGCATCAGCGGTGGTCCGCTCCGCAGAACAATTCTCAGGCTTATTTCGATATGTGTCGACACATGCCACTTCTATTGAAATGGGTTCGACAACGAACCAGTAGCCGTTGGGTTTCACTACAAGCAGTGTATGTATTGTAACATTTATGTATGGCACTTTAGCAGGTTTCGTTCCTATAAAATAGGCCATAATCACACCTAAGTACCGCTTGACGAGATACAATTAAACATGATTTTCGGCTGTATGATTAGTACGCTGGAATGCGGATGTCCAAACCTGGTCCGGGCAACTTGTTTTGATTTTCCCGGAACAAATGTGTTCAAAGTTCGTCCTATTGGCTGGAATTTATTGCCTTTTTGTGCAACTGTCCTCACAGCGGCTGGTTGCTACGGTTTTTATAGCGATATTTGAGTTTAGAAAAAAATAGTGGTTACTTACAATAGTAATAGCTTTCCATTTCACGCGTGGACATTTTCCGACCGCTATGTAAGGACACAAAACATGTTTTCCTGTATATGCCACAACAATTACTAGGCCTATATGAGCATTAGTAAATTGTTCGGACTAGGTTAAATAAGCGGCACTGGTACTATGTTGATCATTTCAGCTCCGCGCCCGGAAGTCAAAATTGCGTGAATATTCGGGGTGGTTGTTACGACTCCAACTGCCTAAACCGGTGGATGGCAGTCACCCGGACTGATTTACAGACGGTGTAAGAAAATACACATTAAGATTTACCATTCACGACATGAAACGACATTCAAACGCAGCGACCGCAAGCCACTATCGTAGACTGTATCTGCCGCCGTTCATATTGCTTTAGGATCTTCACCAGCACACCCGATAACAAACATAATTGAATTCGTCATAATCCAACCAGTTTCAAAAGATGAGAAGCACTCGCGGAACAGTTTCAGATACTTAACTAATTACTTTAAAGTCCTGATCAGTCTAGTTTCCACTTATGTGCCGATTCTAGTGAATATCGTAGTCACAACCTGTTTTTCACTATCAACACTTCTCAAATAAATGTTCGCAACTAAATTGCAACAGATGTCCAGGATACGCACAGCGCGGCCCGGGCAAAAATGTGGAAGAATGATTAGAGGACGATTGATGGAGCTCTGGGATAATTTCGGACAGAAAACTTTTTCAATTATCCGAACCGTATAGACCGATACGCATTGCAAATATCAACCGAACCAATCAACCGCTCAATTCCAACTCCCACCACATACAATGCCCATGCCAGTGGACATTGTACGCGGCAACAACAACTCCTCGAGACAAAGAAAAATTTCGCACCGAAACACAAAGCGTGCGAAGCTTTGTTCAATCGCATAAATATTATTCCCACGCTCGCATTTGCGATGTGAGGTGATATGCTTTGTTCCTGCGTTGTTGTTAGTGCTTGACACTAACAAAATCGTCGGCACGAGAAGTTCGAATCGCTACGGCTCGAAAATTCCCCCAAATCCTTCAACAACAATTTCGGGGTTCCGAGCCCATTACCAGCAATTAATTTTGCTGGGAATGAGCTCCGGAAATACCAGAGCATTGTTGCTATTGGAATTGGACAAATTCTCGAGCCGATGCATTTTGATATTCAATACGAAAATTGATTGCAAATTGATACTGAGAGAAGGTTAAGGGGGTCGTCACACGTACCCATGCACATGACACAGAAGCGAGCATGGTAGGTAAATGCTACAGACGCCATACCAGCCATCATTTTCCTGTTCGCCTGGGATTTCAACAATGGTAGTGCAGGTGGCGGTTGCCGTTTTGAAGTTTCAAGTAAATACCAAATGCTAGTTATTTGAAAAGAAAAGATATACATTACATGAACTGCTTAACGACAAAGATGCACATTGTTCGAGCTCCCCAGCGCTGCGATATATTTATCGACTTTTTTCCCTGAACAGTTCGCACGAACAGACACAACAAAACTCACAGCACTTGCATTGTTTTTTCCTATTTGTTTTATATTGACCTAAAATTTGCCGATACAGCAATACTCTTTCACGACAATGGGCACCAGTAGAAACCCTTTTTCAATCACACTGAAAGCTTAGGGAACATTAGTAACAGAAAATTACTTCACACGCACGATCCTTGAAAATTTAAAGCGATGATCGAATTATCACAAAACCGCACTAATCTTCCAACAAACAGAATCTATATTCGCCAGTGGTTCGTGATGACTACTGGGTAGGTGGAAATTGAACACTGTCGAACTACGCATATGCGTTATCGGACTATAGATTTCCCGTGCGACACAACGCAACACCTGCGAATTCTTGGGGCACTCCAAAACTCCGGGAGGAAACCATTGAATCGTCCAAATAAACATTCCGCGCAGCCGAATTCTCCAACTCGCCCGTCAAATGATTTTTCACACAAACAATCGAGTGAAAATCTCACCAGTACGAATGTGCTGACGGTCGAAAACTCTTTTTCATCATGGATTAACTCACTTTCCACATGAATATCTATTCACTTCTATCCGTTATACTAATCAACCGTTTATCAATTCATCACACCGTCCGCTGAAGTGCCCAGAGGATCAATCTCTCTATTTTCGAACGTTGCCACTCAAAAACCCCGTTCGCGACGCAGAAAATTAGTTCAATGAACTCGCGTTGTTTACGATACTTGCTCCGAAAACAAAAATATCAATTAATTATTGAAATACAAAAGCGATAAAGAAATCGCTCGATAAAGCCTTTTTCACCAAACGCTCTTTTCGATTTCAACACCGGACCCGGGACAAGAATTCTTATTTCGTCCAACAATCTCGCGATCGCTCGCGGACTCCTTCCTCATCGACTGTTCAACCGCAACCCTCGTATCTTCCCAGTCAAGCAATTTTTCTAGCGATTTCATTTCGTCCAGGTTCCAAGAATTCGCTCGGAAACTTATTGCTTGATCATCCAATGCTCGGTCGCATGAACGTTTTCCCACGTTCAGCATTAGCGACATTCTTTGGTTGGGGTGCAAGCATTGGATCTATGGTTGTTGTTGGCGAATTTTCATGCCGGGCAACAACAAAGTCGTCGTCGTGAACATATTGAGTCGCGGCGGCTCGAAATTTCCTTCAAATTCAACAACAACAATTTCGGGGTTCCGAGCTCATTGCCAGTAATTAATATTAGCTGGGAATGAGCTCCGGAAATGCCAAAGCATTGTTGTTATTGGATTTGGAAGAATCCTCGAGCTGGAATTGCGTTTTGTATCAATTATGGTGAAAAATGGAATATTGATGGGTAATGAGGCATATGCATGTTGAGATACATATGCGAATTAGGGTATCTATGCATGTTGGATTTGCATATTAGGATATGGGTACATATGCATATGGAGATGTATATGTGAATTAAAGTACAAATGCATATTGGATTTGCATATGATGATAAGGGTACATATGCATGCTGAGATGCATATGCGAATCAGGGTATTTATGCATATGGCATTTCTACAATATCTATTCTCAATATCAATTCTACAATATCTATCCACAAAAGTTGTATATAAAGGACCAATTGTATAAAAATGAAAATCACCAGGGACAACCAACTGGCACTCAACTCTCATTCTTTACTTTCTCCCTCTGTGCTTCGCGCACGTAAAGCTAGCAAACGCCACTCGGATCGAGAGATTCAATACAATACCTACAGCAGACACAATAAACAATCTTTGATACAATTGTGACTCCACGCGTCTGGCCGCGGCCACCGTCCCAAGTCGACTGACACGAGCGTTCGCTTGCCAGCCAACTCGTCTCCAGTCTCGAGCCTGGAATTGCACAAACAATTTACCGTTGGTACGGTAAATTCGTTTTGAAATTTGGTTTGAAATGCGACGTCGCTTGCATTTCTATTTCTCGAAAAACAAGGCACCGCTATCAGGTCGTAGCAGAGGACTTTTGATACATTGCGTATCAGAAGTTATTTGCCGTGAATTTACGATAGAATCCTGTTAAACCCAAAAAACTTTTTATTTCTTTAGTGGTTTTTGGGATTGGACATTTTTGAATAGCTTCTATCTCAGAAGGATTAGGTTTGATACCTTGTGGTGTAATGATATGACCTAGGAACTCAGTATATCGTGACAAGAATTTTGTTTTGCTTAATTGAATTTTTAAGTTTGCACTGCGCAATGTTTGAAATATTTTTCTTAATGCAACCTCATGCTCTTGTAAAGATGCACTGAAAATCAGTATATCATCCATGTACACTATGCATGTTTTTTCGATATGCTCGTGCAGAATGCTATTCATTAGCTTCTGAAACGTAGCCGGTGCATTTTTTAAGCCGAATGGCATGCGTAAAAACTCATAATGTCCTGAGTCAGTGGAGAAAGCAGTTTTATGCCTATCTGCAGGCTCCAACTCAATTTGGTGGAAGCCTTTTGCTAGGTCAATTGACGTGAAATATTGACAGTTCCCTAGTTTGCCAAGTAAATCGTCTATCTGCGGAATAGGGAATTTGTCTTCAACGGTGAGTTGATTCAGTTTTCTGAAATCAATCACTAGTCTGTAACTACCACCCTTCTTTGGTACTATCCATATAGGGTTGTTATATGGGGATTGAGATGGTTGGATGATACCTTGAGCAAGATCTTCTTGAATTTGCTTCGAAAGAAAATCTCGAACTGTATATGGCAGTCGATAATTCCGTTGGTATACTGGTTTATCAGAAGTAAGGGGTAAAGAATGTTTAATATTATGTGTAAAAGTTAACTTTTGGGTTTCATCATATTGTATATCCTTATATTCTGTTAAGATTTTCTGAATGACTTCTTTTTCTTCTGCCGTGTGTTCGAAATCAGTGGGCATTATTTTCGGCTCTGTTGGCTTCTCAGAAAAGTTTTTAAGAGCTTCTGTGAAGTAAATTTGTTCTCCTGCATTGTGCCCAAAAGGTATACGGACATTGTTGGTACTGTATAGGGTTTGGGTCTTATAATCGATGACTAAGCCAACTGTATGCACTATATCGTTTCCAATTATAGCTTGGAAATCTTTGCCAGCTAAAGAAATTAATTTCCACTCAACCGGAGCTATGAGCCCAAATTCTTCAGGAGGTTGCGTTCTAAGACACTTAGATGTATTTGAGCTATTACTCATTGTTTTGATGTTTGAAGGACTAATATAAGTTCGTTTTTGATGCTCAGGGACGATTCTTTCGTCAATAATTGATATTGTACTGCCTGTATCTATAATGCATTTGAGAAGTTTCCCACCGATTGTGAGTTGTACCTTTGGCAGTTGTCTTCCGAGGCTGGGATCCGAAAATCCTGCTGGGAAGGTTGATTATTTAAATGAAGTGTAGTTTCTCTGGATACTGCTGTATTCATTGATACATCAGAGCTAAGTCTAATGTCATGTGGATTAAAAAAACTATGATTAGGATTATCCCTGAAATTTGAAGACGGTTGTCTGCGAAAATTATGCGAGTTGCCATTGTTGCGTCTGAATTGATCGTTTGACCATTGATTCGAACTATTCATTTGCTGAGGATTTTGAAATATATTTTGCTGGTTTAAGGGTGATCTTCGATCAAAATTTTGTGGTTGGTGAGTGTAATAATTCTGAAAGGAATTATTTCTAAATTGTGTTTTTTCAATTGAATAATTAGCTAAGTTTGATTTGACAAGAATTCCGAACGCGGACTCTAGAGATGTGGGTTGTTGGGCATAAAGTATTGTTTGGATAAATCTAGGACTATTTTCTATAAAAGCATCTGTAGCTATTTGTGTATTATATTCTATCATTTGATTTTTTTGTTCATGGGACATATTTTCACTAAATCTAATTCTAGTGTTTAATTTAAATAATAACTTACGGATATATTCATAATATTTGGTTGCGCTGGTAAACCTTGCACTCCGCAGTTTCATTATTATTTGTCCTGTTGTTTCCTGTGTATCGAAGTGTCGTATAAGTAGCGGCTTCATTTCATCCCACGTTGATGTTCCGTGTGTTTGAATAAGTTGCGCTGCTGGTCCAGAGAGCTTATACGTAATGTTCTGGTACATCAAATCTCGATCTGATTCGGCTGGATATGCAGCTATTCTGGGTGCAATTTTATCCATTGCGGATATAAATTGGTATAGCTCCTCTGAATTGCCATTGTATGAGGGAGCTTGTGCTATCAAATGGGTAATTAGTTTAAATTGCTCAAGCATCGATGTAGCCGGGGCCAAATTTAACGTAGGGGGCTGAACAAGATGATTGACCGGTTGAGTCATGTTTGGTTTATATATCAAACAGTGCTTGTGAAAAAAGTGTTCGAAAAAAAAAACCGTAGAAGGTTTTGTACTTCCAGGATTCACTCACTGGTTCACTTTTTAAACAAAACACTTTGAGAGGTTTTTCGAAAAAGCCGTAGAAAGTTTTCTACTTCCAGGATTCACTCACTGGTTCACTTTTTAAACAAAACACTTTGAGAGGTTTTCGAAAAAGTTGTAGAAAGTTTTCTGTTTCCAGGATTCACTCACTGGTTCACTTTTTAAAGAAAACACTTGAGAAGTTTTCGCGTTAGTCCGACTGCGCCAGTTACGTGTATGAAAGTTTTTCCTTTTCGTACACGGGCCTTTTCGTCTGAAATTGACGAAAAGGACTTTTATTTTTAAAAAAGAAGAAAACGAACAAATCTTTATTTTCTGCAACTCAATTTATTTTGTTTCACGGAGACAGCATTCCTTAAACTGACCTAATACTAACATTTTTGTGAACTTAAATACTACATCTGAAAACATCTGTTGCTGTAGCGACAGGGATCATAAAATGTCGCAACTAGGTCTCAACATCTGTTGAGCCGACAAATGATAATTAAACTACTAATGCGCATCTGTGAGATGACGGTGGTTGTAAAATGTCGCAACTAGGTCTCAACATCTGTTGAGCCGACAAATGATAATTAAACTTGTAGCAAATTGTGAATTTGGAGTCACCTTAGCACAACTCAGAACCAGACCGAAGTCCAGAACCAAGAGTGCTAAGGTTCAAAAAGTAGAATGGCGAATGCCATTCAAGAGGCAAATTCAAATAAAAAAAAAAAGAATTGCCCCGAGAGCAGGGTACCCTAGAAATGGCCGTGAAGGCCCCTCGTCCGCATGAGCGAAGTACCCTTCAACCAACCCCGACGGATGCTGGGGTGCCGCTTTGCTAGCTCGCTGCGGCTGGGGTGGGTTCTTTAAAACAATGGAGTCGGTTGGCTCTCTGAAAATGGGGATGCTACTTATAATTCATCCGTATTATAATGTAGCCGCAAACTAGTATATAAAATACTCAAGGGACAAAAGGGGGCATAGTTCCGTAAAGGAAACCACCCAGGCTCTGCAACATGGGCTGACTAAGCAGACCCAGTGCTCGTGACAAAACACGGAGCCAAAACTTGAAAATTCTAAAAAAAACGGGAAAAAGGAAGAAACGCTGCCTCTCTCTTCAGAGGAACCCGGGTGAGGCTGACTGCCCCGGGCTCCCGATGGTGGCGGAGCCCTGACCCCGATGGTCTGGGGTTCTCCACCCTCTGACATTGGCCTTGAAATATCAAACAAACTGTAACTACAAAGGCCAATGTCCCTCCCTTTTTAGATGCTGAAAATACTAAGAAAACTATTTCATTTTATTGGCCAGCCAGGCCCTCGCGAACCTGCAAGAAAAGTCATCCCGGGCTTTCGCCCAATAAGAAGGCCAATGGTTTAAATTAGTAACTAGCCATTATATTTGTTACTATCAACGAAATTTTTATACGCCTCATCGACATATTACACGAATTTTTAAGGATGAATTAATTTTTCTTTTGATAATAAATCTAATCATCTACTTTTCATGAGCTGCATATTAAAATTTTCTGATATGCTAATTAATAAGTGCAATATATCGTGATATACTTCAAACATTCGTGTGATAAAAAAAAAATTTTTTTGACATATTTGAAAAGAAATGATCACAACAAAAAGACATATTTGAAATTTCAATTCTTTATGAATTTTAAGTCAGAACAGTCTTAAACACTATATTCAGTTGGACAATCGCCAGTTTAACCATATTCAATATCTTGTGTTGTTTTTTTTTTTTCTTTCTAGAAAAATGCGCATTTTTTCTAAACCAGAAACGTTCGATTAATTTATTCTATGAATATCAAATGTTCTAAACTATGAGGTGTACTCAGAAGTTTCAATTTTATACCATGAGCATTGACACTTGATTTCAAGCAAGTATTTCTACCTCTAATTCAGCGTTTAAATACATTTTTAATACAGTATTAAACAATATCTATAATTCAGCTTGAAGCTATTTGTAAACCAGTTTTTTTTTTTACATAAAAGCATCTCTGAAACTGAAATTTTATTGTTAGTTTGAAATTTTGTAAATCCGTGGAAAAATACTTGGAAAATATTGTTGAAAATTTGATTTCTTTAAATTTGAACTATTTCCATGATCGTTTCAAGTCTTGTTAATTATGGCCATTAAAAATACGAAAGGCACTAAGTTTTATATTCTCGATTTGTAACGCTAGCCTACTCTTCTTTGTTCCATTGCGAATCAAATAGGATGGGCATGATAGGCGAATGATCAATGGAATCTATCAGTTCTTTTACTTTTTAGGATCCAAAGCGGTGCAAGTTAATAAAAAGAAGGTGGCTTCACATGACAAATAGAATGAGCAACTATAAAAATTTATAGATATTTTGGCAGATTGATAGAGACAAATACTTGGTAAGTTATAATCTGCCTTTCAGTATTTTCTCTATTAGGTCTCTATGCTTCAAACAATTCACATTTGCAATTGAATGTTTGAAATTCAAAATTACGACTCTATCGACTTAGAATTTTTCTAACATCACGCAATTTTACTTTTGAAAAAGATTTTCAGTTGTCTATTACACACTGGTTTCTGTGTACGTTCACTTTTCTATTGATTACACAATTATACAAATCACAAGATATTGTCGCATCAAGTGTTTTTCTTTCAACAACAGAAGAGACTAATTTCAACAATATCAAAAACAGTAGACGACGCATTGTAGCACTTGCACCCACCGAAAACAATTGGGATGTGTTTCACTCATATGGAGATGCTTTTATCATCTATTGAATGCCTAGATATTTTCGCTTATATAAAAATATATTCATATATAGAATCAATTTAAAATTTTAAATTTAAACTTAGTCCAATCTACAGACTAGCCTTTTCAATCGTTTGATCCGAATCCAAAACGGAATAGGAGTAAAAGATTATTTAATCAGAATGAATAGCACGAAGATATGATTCAATGGAATTTTATAAATAAGTTACGATTGTTTCTTCTATAGCATTTCAATATCCTGAAACAGTTCACCGACCCCGGCTATCACCAGACAGTAGTGCTGAAATAGTTGTGTCAGCAGTTCAGTCTCATCCAGCATTTCGATACGTTCGATTCGCTGTCTTTCAGATGGCGAGAGGCTTTGATAGACCGGAACCGTATCCCACGATCTGCATCCGTGCCAGCCATATTCCACGAATCCATTGACTTGTGTGTATAATGATTCGCAGGCGTACGAAATACAGTGTGTCTTGTGCTCACACAATTCTTCACCCTCATAAAAGACCTCAAAAATTCTTCTTCCGATCACACTTTGAATTGACTTGATTTCCTCCCTATTTCACAAAAATAGACTTCACAATCTTCAACCAGATACCGAGCGCAGGAGGCTACACAAACTTTTCGGGGTCGTGAAACGTATGCGGAAAGTCTGGGAAAACACAGACGTCGACGGCGGCAGCAGAGTGCTTTCGCAATAAAAACAACACGCGTTGACAGATTCGCTCTTCTCGAAATTGCACAATCGTCACGAATTGGTCTCGCGTTAATCGTTTTACTCTCGAAAGAACGTTCCAAGCAGCGAATAATGCAAGCTAAGGCCACTCAAGGGATGTTTGTCAACACTTTTCGCGGAGGCCCTTTCAGATCAATGCCCTCGTCGCGTAACCAGGAACAAAGCAAAACACTTTTCCCTTTGTTGTCGCAGTCGATTCGATGCACATGTATTTTGCAATTATTCCACACTAAAGTCAATCTCGAAGCATTTGCTAGAGCTATTGACAAAGATGCAGCCAATGAACTTTTACCCTGCTAAGCGCCTGGAGCCATACAAACTACTCCAAGCCTCGACGAAATGAAAACACGGAAAAATTTCAAATTCACTGCAACACCATGCACTTAGCAACGTCTTCGATTTTCACCATCAAAGCTTGAACTCTCGCCCGATTTTCGATTTCTCGCGAAATGACGGTAGAATTGAATTTTATTTGTGGGATTGAAATATGTAATACGGTCAGATTTCTTGAAATTGCAACGTGTGTCATTTAAAACCACCAAAAATCCTTATCGCGACTTTTTGACAGACTGACGGACACGATTCTTTTCTGTGTGGCACTTTGACCAACTGCCAGTGCACGCAGCTCGCGAATTAAAGCAAACTGTTCTTCACTGAATTAACACTGGCACGACATGATCACACACACATCGTACACCTCGCCATCAACAGAAGGATAGCAAACTGTATGCTTCTCCAGCAACAGACCCGAACCAACTCGGCTATTTGGGGGCTATCCGTGGACGAAATTTTTTCGTTTAAAACGGAATCAAAAATCACTTCATGCACAATACTTCTTGTGGAAATATTCACATTTTCGTTTCACGATCACGACAGTGTTTCAATTTCAAAGGAACAAACGATGCACTTCGTAGAATGATTCTCGTGCCGTTTTTTTTTTTCAAATGCGAAATTCCGAACTCAATTCAAAACCGTCGCCAACAAGAGATCTCTTGCTGGATTAGCGCTGTTTTTCTTGGTTGTCGGCGGGCAAAACCATGTCGGCTCGTCGAGGGCTGTCCGTCGCGAAATATTTTCAATTATTCTTGATGCTACAACACAGCTATTTCCACAAGGGCAAGTGCGTGGAAAGAGCTGAAGGATGGATGTAATTATTGAATGGCAATGACGTGAACGAGTGATCATGCTTTCTATCATCCAAATCCTTTATAAATGAAACGTGAACTAGTGAACAGGGAAATGAATAAAAAATAGTTAAAAGGAATATCGTGAACACCGTGTGCAATATTGGTTGCGGAAGTATCTTCGGAAGGGAAATCGTGAACTTGGTGAACGTCCTTCCGATACTTCTACATGAGGGCAGGAGTGACACCTGAAATAGGCGCGAATGAACGATCTCCAAATAGAATTTGGGAACAGATCGTGAACGAGTGAGCTTAGTGGGTCTATCACTTAGTGATGTCTTTCGCATGAAAGACGCCCACTGATCGTCCATTTTGATCGGCGAGCTGGTAATATGCTCCTCCGATCTTCTTCATTACCTTACTAGGTAAGAACTTCCGGTCCAGCTTTGCATTGTAGTGCGCAGCTGCGTCACTGTGCCGGAAGTTGCGCCTGTATACTATCTCGCCAGGTTGGTAGGAGACCAATCTGGAACGAAGATTGTACGATTTTGCATTTCGAGCTTGAGCTCGAGTGGTAAGATGCCGGATCTGTTGGCGGATGAGTGCAAGGTGGTCAGCCGTCGGCAAACCGAGATTAGGCTCATCTAGGAGCTGAAGTTGCTTTAGGAGGGCGTAGATTTTCCCGTGGGTTACCATGGGTTGACCAAAAACAGCCTGGTAGGGTGAAGTGCCAATGGTGGCATGAGGAGCGGAGCGCAGTGCAGAAGTGATCTCTGTCAGCTTAGCGTCCCAGTTGTTTTGAGAAGGGTCTATGTAGGCTCGAATGGCGGCGATAAACGAGCGATTTAGTCGCTCAGAGGCATTAGCCTGCGGAGAGTACACAGCAGTAAAAGTATGGGAGATCCCAAATTCCTCCAATAGGGAACGAAATAAGTTGGACCGAAACTGGACTCCGTTGTCTGATACAATAGTTTCCGGAACTCCGACCAGGGCGAATATCCGCTTCCTCAAAATTTCCGTTACGGCCCCTGCGGTGAATTTTCGCAAAGGTACGGGAAACGCGATAGGTGGTCAAGAACGATGAAAGCTCCAGTGTGTCCGGACTTGGACCTAGGATAGGGGCCAATGATGTCGATATACAAGCGCTGGAATATGCGCTCGGGAACGCACTGAGTCGTCATTGGTGGACGAAGGGTGTGTGAAGGGGCTTTTGTTGTTTTACAAATGATGCATGAGTCCACGTAAGCTTTCACTTGAGCTGCCATTTTGGGCCAGAAAAACCATTGCCGTAGTCGGCCGAGGGTTTTTGCCACGCCTCCGTGTGCGCTCAAAGGTGGATCATGTGCCCGCTTCACTACGTCTGCCGTCATTTCTGATGGCACCCACAACTTCCAGGCCAATTCTTCTTGTAGTACGTTTCCGGTCGCATACCCCATACGCTTGTACACGTACCCATCTATTACTTTTAGGTCCGGCAGTTGATGTTGTTCTGCATTGACTTTCGCCGCTAGTTCCATATAGGAAGGGCTTTTGAAATGCGGCGAAGTCAGGTCCAGCTCCACCGGAGTCTCCTCGCTCTCCGCTGGCGTCAGCGCATCGGCAGAGAACATGCGCGACAAGGAGTCCGGCACTACATTTTGGCTTCCCTTTCGGTGGACGATGGTAAAGTTAAACCCTTGAAGTTTAAGGGCCCACCGAGCTAAGCGACCATTTAGATCTGGTTGGTGCATTAGCCATTTTAGGGAAGCATGGTCGGTCACGATTTCGAATTCATGACCTTCCACGTAGGCACGGAACTTCTTGATTGCCAGCACCGCCGCCAGACATTCTTGCTCAGTTACTGTGTAATTTCGCTGAGCGGGATTCAGCTTGTGTGACATGTAGGCGATGGGGGCTTCAGCTCCGTCTTCAGTACGTTGCACCAGCACAGCACCTACTCCATGTTGACTTGCGTCACATTGGATTTAGAAGGGCTTGTTGAAATCAGGGCTGTGCAACACTGGGGCTGAAACAAGGCTTAGTTTCAATTGCTTGAAAGCGTTTAGCCTCTCATCGG
Source organism: Nemotelus pantherinus (assembly GCA_963978885.1). Lineage (NCBI taxonomy): Eukaryota > Metazoa > Arthropoda > Insecta > Diptera > Stratiomyidae > Nemotelus > Nemotelus pantherinus. Next base: position 165,237,198 of record OZ022263.1, read on the forward strand.
TCCACACAAACTGACTCCGCTTTGAAAGCATGTCTGTCAGCGGTGTCGACAAAGACGCATACTCTCTGACGAAACGCCGATACCAGCCACAGATTCCCAGAAATCTACGAATCTGTTTCGTCGTTGTGGGAAGTGGGAAGTCCATGATGGACTTCACCTTGTCGGGATCCGTTCTTATCGTGCCCTCACCAACAATGTGGCCAAGATACTTCACTTCTCTCAAGAGAAATTTACTCTTTTCCACATTGATGGTGAGGCCACTCTGTCTCAAGTGAAATGCGACCTGATGGAGCACCCCCATGTGCTCGTCAAATGTCTCCGTAATCACCAGCAAGTCGTCCAAATATACGAATACTTGGTGCTTTAGATGCGGAGGAATTATTTTGTCCATAAGTCGCGACATCGTTTGGGGCGCATTGCACAACCCAAACGGCATCACGACAAATTGGTACAAGGGTCGCCCGGGCACAGTGAAAGCCGTCCGCTCCCGAGACTTCTCTTCCAACGGGATCTGCCAGAAGGCATCTTTTAGATCCAGGCCAGTGATGTAAGTGGCCTTTGGAAGTCTGCTTAATATGCCATCTATAAGAGGCAAGGGGTAGGCGTCTTTCACTGTGACCGAGTTCACCTTCCTCGCATCCAGGCACAGACGTACTTTTGATGGTTTTACCACCAATGTCACAGGTGATGACCAAGCGCTCTTCGATCACGCCCAGCGCTAGCATGCGGTCCAGCTCCTTGTATAGGAGCTTCTCGACAGCCGGCGAAACAGAGAAATGTCTCTGTTTTATTGGTTTCTGATTGCCAGTGTCAATCTCATGCTGGATTAGCGCGGTTTTTCCAAGACCCTCTACAGCGAACGACGGAAAACTAGCAATCACAGAGTTAAGTCTGCGACGCTGCTCCGGTGTTAGAGAATGGGCGTGATCGTCGAGTTCGTCGAGGCTGGTCACTGTGTCAACTTGCTGGGCCGACGCGAACAGGTCTGCGGCCAAGGCGAACAACCGGACGAAATCCACTCCCAGGTAGAGATTTTGGCTGAGAGTGGGAATTATCCAGAGAGTCAACGTCTTCGTGAGCCCCCGGAACGTAATGTCGGCTGACACGCGGCCTACGGCTTGGTGGTGAGTGCCATCTGCGGTCTTCAACCCGAGGGAAGCTCTTTTCCAGGGAAAAGAATTCCTCTCGAGGAAGGCTCTAGCCAAGTCAGCCGCCATCACGCTCACAGAAGCTCCCGTATCTATTAAACCTGATGTTGATTGCCCAAATAGCAAGACCTGTGCATACGGTCGGACGTCACCTGAGGGCACGTCCAACAAGGTCGCACAATTAAGTTCATAACGCCAACGTCGAAGGCGAGAATAATAATGTCTCATCCTCAACGTTGAGCGTTTTTTTCTGATAATATCGTTAGTAAAATGTAATGTTTCAGTTTTAAAAATTCGGTCCCTTACCGCCGTGTACTTTCGCAGTCGCAGATGGTAAGGTAGAAATGCAAGCGAGCAGGGATGTCCAGTGGTGAAATCAGTATTTTGTTGAGGATGGTGAAAGTGAGCTGGCCGAAGGTTGGCGGGGCAGGTGACAAGTATGTCCCTGCTAGAGCCTGTTGCTGCTTCACTACCTACCTGCTGGAACGTGGTGGAGGAGTTCTGCGAATCGGGAGGCTCGAGGTCTTGTTCGGCGCTCCCGGTGCTCTGTTTTTTTGTAGGCAGTTGGTACAGCTCGGCTTATATGTATCCGGTTTACCACAGCCGTAGCAGAACACCGTCCGCTCCTCCAGACAGTCATCAAATTTATGCCCCACCTTTCTGCAGTTCCAGCAGATAGGCAGAGCTGCAGCCGCAGAAATTCCGAGTGCTCCAGGGCAAGTCTCAGCTGGATCCAGCGGTCCTTCATCCAACTCACTCACATCCTGTGAATCCGTCAGTCCCGACAGATGGCGACGAGTCCCGTATACTCTTTCTGGCTGTCCTAAAGCCTTCGCCAAACGCTCCCTCCGTTTTACATGCTCACGGAGCTGCTGTGTGCTGCCGAAATGCCGATCCACCAACTGCCACTGCAACTCCGGGAGCATGTTCCCCTGCACGATATCTAGCAGATCGTGATCATTCAAGGGGAAAGGGAGGCTGCCGGCCAAACGACGAACATCCTGGTAAAAATCGTCGAAGGACTCACCAACCTTCTGTCGGCGCTGGCGGATTCGCCTCATCACCTCACTGTTGGATGCAAAGTCCTTGAATTCTCGCCGCATGGCATCTCTCAGGGAATACCAATCGAAATGTTCCGCTTCCCGGTGGAACTGCCAGAACCATCCTTCGGCAACACCTTTCAACAGGCTGTCGATGTGTCTGGTGACCGCCCGGAAATCGCCTTGAAGTTGCTGGCGTGTGAGCGCGTTAACCCGGTAGAGAAACGTCTCTACAGGCATGCTTCCACCCTGTCCGCTAAACGTCAGATTCCATCCTGCCATGATGGTAGTTATGCGGTCGGATGACATTCTGTCATCACGACCATTTCGAGGACCTCCGCGAGATACTGCACCATCACGGGAGTCTCGTTCCGGAGGGCTGAGGTTTGAAGACCTCTGGACCGCCACGAAGGAGCGCGCCCTCGGATTCAATCGGGGCGACGCGCCATCGGTGGTTGACGAAGGAAGGATTCGGTCAGCCCCTCGATCCAACAACAGCCGCATGCTATGTTGGAGTTCGATCAGCTGCCGCTGAAAAGTGCTCAACTCCTCCTGCACTATGGACCGAACTCCTAAGGCTGTAGCGGAATCTTTGCCTGTTGGCAGAGTTTTAGCGGTTGGATCGGGCGACCGACCCAATCCCTCCTCTCCGTCTTGGCCTCGAAGGATGTTTTCGCAGCTTACTTCTTCGTGGCGATCCATCCTCCGCGTTCTCACGCCACCTTTTGTGGGCTTGGGCCTAGATCCCTTCGCCGCCGTCTCTCCCGTCGGGGGAATTTGTCCCGCCACCAGGGGGAGGCGCAGTGCTCCACGACACAACGGACATTCTGGGCTCTCAGTCAGCCATTGATCAATGCAATGCCGATGGAACTGATGCCCACACGACGTCGTTACCGCTGGGCTGTCACGTGCAAACCCCTGCCGGCAAATGGAGCACTCCTCCTCCACCCGGACGCCGGACAAATCCTCCAGACTTCTGGCTAGAGGCATGGCTTTGCACGTCAAAACGTGTCAAAAAGTGAAAAGTTTGAAATATAAAAAAGTTTAGTGATTTCGATTGCACGTCAAAACGTGTCGAAATGTGAAAACTTTAAAATTGCACGTCAAAACGTGTCGAAATATGAAAACTTTGAATTTGCACGTCAAAACGTGTCAAAAAGTGAAAAGTTTGAAATTCGATTTCACGTCAGAACGTGTCGAATTGGAAAAAGTTTAGTTTAAAACAAAAACTTTAAATTGCTCGTTAAAACGTGGCAAAAAGTGGAAACGTTGGATTTTGCACGTACCCACGTGTTAGAGATTTAACCGTTTGAATTTAATTTTACACGTCAAAGCGTGTCAAAGATTAAAACTTTTATTTAGAGAAACTTTCGGCCCTCCTATTGGGTTTCACCCAGGAAGACCCTCCCACAGGTTCGCAAGCTGGCTGGCTTTTCGATTCAAAAACGCAAGAATGTTGAAATTTTTAATTATTTGGAAATTTAATGATGATAAAATTAACCTAAAGTGTTAAACATTTTTAAGGGCAAAAATTGTAGAAAGTTAAAATTTTGTTTAAGTGTGAGAAATTTGATTATGTAAAAAAAATGAAACTAGGTCGATTCCTGAAGGGAATCGCCCGGTATGGGGACTGTTCTCTCACCCGAAATTCCTCGAAAAGAGAGTAGCAAAGGATCAAAAACAATTATTTTGTTGCTTGACTCAACCTCAGCAAATGGTTCAAGTCTGGCCAAGCTGCAGGGACGTGTAGGCGGCACCACACCAACCCCACGTAATCCACCACAGCCTGAACCAAACCCAAGCCAAAAGCCTAAGCCGGGTCAAGACAACAAGGATTCAAAGTTTGGGACAGCTTCCCAACATAAAGTGGGGCAGGGGCCCTTCGGATGACCGGGACAGGAATGGCGGTAAACCACCAAAACCTGTTATCCGCGGCCATCCTCCAGGTTGCACCCAGAGCCAAAAAGCTCAACGGACAAACACAACAGGAAGCTGCCCAAGAGGTAATCTAAAAGGAATGATTTTAAAGGGATAGGATTGGGAAGGATGTTTGCGGCTAAAGGAAAGAGCGAGCAATGCAGGTCTTAATAAAGGGGTTTTGTTCTCTCGAACGAAGTAATATTGAATCGCAAAGGAGGCGATTCTAAGACCTGCTAGTGAGAATGGAAATTTTGGGATTGAAGACGTAAAGTCTTGAGGGGAGTATGAGACGAAGCTCATAATTTTTTTCTCACTTTGGTGTGGGTTGCCCAAAAACAAGTTTTCGGGCCCCACGTTGGGCGCCATTTGTAGCGATTTGTAAATTTAGAGGTCCTTAGCACAACTCAGAACCAGACCGAAGTCCAGAACCAAGAGTGCTAAGGGTCAAATAGTGGAATGGCTACTGTCATTCAAGAGGCAAATTCAATTAAAAAAAAAGAATTGCCCCGAGAGCAGGGTACCCTAGAAATGGCCGTGAAGGCCCCTCGTCCGCATGAGCGGAGTACCCTTCAACCAACCCCGACGGATGCTGGGGTGCCGCTTTGCTAGCTCGCTGCGGCTGGGGTGGGTTCTTTAAAACAATGGAGTCAGTTGACTCTCTGAAAATGGGGATGCTACTTATAATTCATCCGTATTATAATGTAGCCGCAAACTAGTATATAAAATACTCAAGGACAAAAGGGGGCATAGTTCCGTAAAGGAAACCACCCAGGCTCTGCAACATGGGCTGACTAAGCAGACCCAGTGCTCGTGACAACGCACGGAGCCAAAACTTGAAAATTCTAAAACGGGAAGGGAAAACGCGCTACCTCTCTTTTCCAAGGAACCCGGGCGAGGCAGACAGCCCCGGGCCCCCGATGGTGGCGGAGCCCTGACCCCGATGGTCTGGGGTTCTCCACCCTCTGATACTGGCCATATATCAAATTCAAAAATCTAACTCATAACAGACTATGTGTGGGCCTTTATAAAAACTGAAAGAATGCTGAAATTCACGAAAACATTAAGTTATCATTGGCCAGCCAGGCCTCGCGAACCTGCAAGAAGAAAGTCTTCCTAGGCTTTTGCCCAATAAGAAGGCCAATGGTGTTTTACTTTAAGTATTCATTATTATTATGTCTTTTTCTAGCAAATCATACTTTTATTAACTGTATCTCAGTATCAATTTTCTATGACTTGTCCATCAATCGAAGAAATTTCTCAGAAACGATTTAATTTTTTCTCTCATCTAATACAATTGATTTTTAAACGTCAAACACATCGACTCTGCAATAAGCAGATTATATTTTTAATCAATTATTAGGTCATAATAACTTTATTTAGCACTGCTCTGCTTATTGTAATTGTAATTCCTAGTTTTGAATCTTTGAATTCGGACAGTAAAATGTGTAATACTTTCTGTATGTTGAAACGACTGCAACTGGCAGATCAGTATTATTTCAAAATCGGTCAATTTTATTTAGGAAGACTATTAAACAGATTGGCTCGTATTCAACCATTTTGCTGAAGATACTAAGCGCTTCAAGTACAATCTTATTGCACCGACGATGCGTTGAATCTTGTTACTATAATTATGCGTATAGATAGATTTGTCACACATTGAAAGTTTTTTCAAAAAAAATAAATATGAAAAAACTCGAAATTTCAATATCTTACGAACTAACAAAATTATCATAACTTACAACCTAGGTAAGTACATTGATCAACTGCTATATCTTGTAGCGATTAGTTTTGTTTCGCAATTGCTCATTTTGCTTTCAATATTAGCATTGTTTCGTGAGATTTCTTTTGTATTTATTGAAAAAAAATGTCATTAACATTAAAATCTATATAAAAAAAATGCTCTCTAAAAAATGTAGAAATGCTCAGTTTGTAGTTAGATTTTGATTTGACAAATTGTTTTAATTAACAGACATTTACAAGTATATTCCATTTTTTTTTTTTTTTTGTTTACTCAAATGACATTCTTGATAATCGCTGTGTTTGTTAAGTTTTCTTACATTGAAAACCATGGAAATATTGCTTGTTTTCAAATACAATAGAATATAATTACAAAGTTGCTGTGTAACATTGGGTTAAACGTTGATAATTTATAGAATCAAATGTGCAGATAGATAATAGACGAGCTTAAAAAAAAAACGCACAAAATCTACTCTCGTCTGTAGATGAATGTTGTTAGATAACCGGTGGCAAAGGATGTGGCAATGTAGCGACCACATGTGGAGAAATTGTTCCTAGTGCATCAGCGGTGGTCCGCTCCGCAGAACAATTCTCAGGCTTATTTCGATATGTGTCGACACATGCCACTTCTATTGAAATGGGTTCGACAACGAACCAGTAGCCGTTGGGTTTCACTACAAGCAGTGTATGTATTGTAACATTTATGTATGGCACTTTAGCAGGTTTCGTTCCTATAAAATAGGCCATAATCACACCTAAGTACCGCTTGACGAGATACAATTAAACATGATTTTCGGCTGTATGATTAGTACGCTGGAATGCGGATGTCCAAACCTGGTCCGGGCAACTTGTTTTGATTTTCCCGGAACAAATGTGTTCAAAGTTCGTCCTATTGGCTGGAATTTATTGCCTTTTTGTGCAACTGTCCTCACAGCGGCTGGTTGCTACGGTTTTTATAGCGATATTTGAGTTTAGAAAAAAATAGTGGTTACTTACAATAGTAATAGCTTTCCATTTCACGCGTGGACATTTTCCGACCGCTATGTAAGGACACAAAACATGTTTTCCTGTATATGCCACAACAATTACTAGGCCTATATGAGCATTAGTAAATTGTTCGGACTAGGTTAAATAAGCGGCACTGGTACTATGTTGATCATTTCAGCTCCGCGCCCGGAAGTCAAAATTGCGTGAATATTCGGGGTGGTTGTTACGACTCCAACTGCCTAAACCGGTGGATGGCAGTCACCCGGACTGATTTACAGACGGTGTAAGAAAATACACATTAAGATTTACCATTCACGACATGAAACGACATTCAAACGCAGCGACCGCAAGCCACTATCGTAGACTGTATCTGCCGCCGTTCATATTGCTTTAGGATCTTCACCAGCACACCCGATAACAAACATAATTGAATTCGTCATAATCCAACCAGTTTCAAAAGATGAGAAGCACTCGCGGAACAGTTTCAGATACTTAACTAATTACTTTAAAGTCCTGATCAGTCTAGTTTCCACTTATGTGCCGATTCTAGTGAATATCGTAGTCACAACCTGTTTTTCACTATCAACACTTCTCAAATAAATGTTCGCAACTAAATTGCAACAGATGTCCAGGATACGCACAGCGCGGCCCGGGCAAAAATGTGGAAGAATGATTAGAGGACGATTGATGGAGCTCTGGGATAATTTCGGACAGAAAACTTTTTCAATTATCCGAACCGTATAGACCGATACGCATTGCAAATATCAACCGAACCAATCAACCGCTCAATTCCAACTCCCACCACATACAATGCCCATGCCAGTGGACATTGTACGCGGCAACAACAACTCCTCGAGACAAAGAAAAATTTCGCACCGAAACACAAAGCGTGCGAAGCTTTGTTCAATCGCATAAATATTATTCCCACGCTCGCATTTGCGATGTGAGGTGATATGCTTTGTTCCTGCGTTGTTGTTAGTGCTTGACACTAACAAAATCGTCGGCACGAGAAGTTCGAATCGCTACGGCTCGAAAATTCCCCCAAATCCTTCAACAACAATTTCGGGGTTCCGAGCCCATTACCAGCAATTAATTTTGCTGGGAATGAGCTCCGGAAATACCAGAGCATTGTTGCTATTGGAATTGGACAAATTCTCGAGCCGATGCATTTTGATATTCAATACGAAAATTGATTGCAAATTGATACTGAGAGAAGGTTAAGGGGGTCGTCACACGTACCCATGCACATGACACAGAAGCGAGCATGGTAGGTAAATGCTACAGACGCCATACCAGCCATCATTTTCCTGTTCGCCTGGGATTTCAACAATGGTAGTGCAGGTGGCGGTTGCCGTTTTGAAGTTTCAAGTAAATACCAAATGCTAGTTATTTGAAAAGAAAAGATATACATTACATGAACTGCTTAACGACAAAGATGCACATTGTTCGAGCTCCCCAGCGCTGCGATATATTTATCGACTTTTTTCCCTGAACAGTTCGCACGAACAGACACAACAAAACTCACAGCACTTGCATTGTTTTTTCCTATTTGTTTTATATTGACCTAAAATTTGCCGATACAGCAATACTCTTTCACGACAATGGGCACCAGTAGAAACCCTTTTTCAATCACACTGAAAGCTTAGGGAACATTAGTAACAGAAAATTACTTCACACGCACGATCCTTGAAAATTTAAAGCGATGATCGAATTATCACAAAACCGCACTAATCTTCCAACAAACAGAATCTATATTCGCCAGTGGTTCGTGATGACTACTGGGTAGGTGGAAATTGAACACTGTCGAACTACGCATATGCGTTATCGGACTATAGATTTCCCGTGCGACACAACGCAACACCTGCGAATTCTTGGGGCACTCCAAAACTCCGGGAGGAAACCATTGAATCGTCCAAATAAACATTCCGCGCAGCCGAATTCTCCAACTCGCCCGTCAAATGATTTTTCACACAAACAATCGAGTGAAAATCTCACCAGTACGAATGTGCTGACGGTCGAAAACTCTTTTTCATCATGGATTAACTCACTTTCCACATGAATATCTATTCACTTCTATCCGTTATACTAATCAACCGTTTATCAATTCATCACACCGTCCGCTGAAGTGCCCAGAGGATCAATCTCTCTATTTTCGAACGTTGCCACTCAAAAACCCCGTTCGCGACGCAGAAAATTAGTTCAATGAACTCGCGTTGTTTACGATACTTGCTCCGAAAACAAAAATATCAATTAATTATTGAAATACAAAAGCGATAAAGAAATCGCTCGATAAAGCCTTTTTCACCAAACGCTCTTTTCGATTTCAACACCGGACCCGGGACAAGAATTCTTATTTCGTCCAACAATCTCGCGATCGCTCGCGGACTCCTTCCTCATCGACTGTTCAACCGCAACCCTCGTATCTTCCCAGTCAAGCAATTTTTCTAGCGATTTCATTTCGTCCAGGTTCCAAGAATTCGCTCGGAAACTTATTGCTTGATCATCCAATGCTCGGTCGCATGAACGTTTTCCCACGTTCAGCATTAGCGACATTCTTTGGTTGGGGTGCAAGCATTGGATCTATGGTTGTTGTTGGCGAATTTTCATGCCGGGCAACAACAAAGTCGTCGTCGTGAACATATTGAGTCGCGGCGGCTCGAAATTTCCTTCAAATTCAACAACAACAATTTCGGGGTTCCGAGCTCATTGCCAGTAATTAATATTAGCTGGGAATGAGCTCCGGAAATGCCAAAGCATTGTTGTTATTGGATTTGGAAGAATCCTCGAGCTGGAATTGCGTTTTGTATCAATTATGGTGAAAAATGGAATATTGATGGGTAATGAGGCATATGCATGTTGAGATACATATGCGAATTAGGGTATCTATGCATGTTGGATTTGCATATTAGGATATGGGTACATATGCATATGGAGATGTATATGTGAATTAAAGTACAAATGCATATTGGATTTGCATATGATGATAAGGGTACATATGCATGCTGAGATGCATATGCGAATCAGGGTATTTATGCATATGGCATTTCTACAATATCTATTCTCAATATCAATTCTACAATATCTATCCACAAAAGTTGTATATAAAGGACCAATTGTATAAAAATGAAAATCACCAGGGACAACCAACTGGCACTCAACTCTCATTCTTTACTTTCTCCCTCTGTGCTTCGCGCACGTAAAGCTAGCAAACGCCACTCGGATCGAGAGATTCAATACAATACCTACAGCAGACACAATAAACAATCTTTGATACAATTGTGACTCCACGCGTCTGGCCGCGGCCACCGTCCCAAGTCGACTGACACGAGCGTTCGCTTGCCAGCCAACTCGTCTCCAGTCTCGAGCCTGGAATTGCACAAACAATTTACCGTTGGTACGGTAAATTCGTTTTGAAATTTGGTTTGAAATGCGACGTCGCTTGCATTTCTATTTCTCGAAAAACAAGGCACTGCTATCAGGTCGTAGCAGAGGACTTTTGATACATTGCGTATCAGAAGTTATTTGCCGTGAATTTGTGAATACGTTTTGTTTTTTATTAAACTCCTTATTTTCGCATACTAGCAACATTCATTCATGTAGCCAAAACTTACTCAAATCTCAACCAGATAGCTTTTTACCATTCAAATACCTACAAAATATACCTACATACTACGCCCATATATAGACTCGTAAGATACCCCGTTTTATGTACCATATACACATGTATTGTAGTATTTGAAAACAAAAGCCAATAAATATCAGTCGCCTTATTAATGTTTTTCCAATCCTTGATAACCGTTAGCTTTAAAAAAAAAACAGTAGCCAATAATATGAATCAGAAAATAATGCAAACAAGTAAGAAAAAATAACCGTTACCGAAATAAGTTTAGATTTAATGAAATATTGTGACATAAATTCATTACATTCCCTCGTTTTAAGAGACTATACAAATGAAAATTTGATATTTACCACACACTAAGACCCACAAGGAGCAAAGCAAAGACAGAGCACTTTTGATATAACAAAAAAGAGTGAGTTGAAAAATTTCCTAATTTACAGACATAAATATAAGCAGATTCAAAAAAGTGCAATAAACAAGATAACTACATGTACATTGTGAAAATTGTTACATAAAACAGTTCAATCAATATAATCTTTGTTTAAGTAAAAATACTCATTTAAAATTCCTCAATGCAATATATAGATAGATAGATACATATGCCATAAGATAAAAATCAGATGATGTAATTATTAATCACATCTCGTTGTCATTTAAGTTAAAATAATAAAATTTAGTTATTCGCGACTGTTTCAAATGCTATCCTCTTCTTATTTGCAATTGATTAACTCTCAAGTCTTTAGCTGCAAATACATGACTAATTTAAATGTTGATCTATACCTTCGTTAAAAACTGATTCACGATCCTAAATGTACATATTAGGAATAAGAATTAAAATTATACTTGTAAAAAAAATACTAAATATATATTCATATTAAGCTTGATACAGATCAATAATTTGTACAGCTATGCGTTTCGGTAATATTTTCAATGATTTTTTTTTTTTCAAAAAATAAAAAAAAATGAAATGAAATTAATTCTGAAAAATAGGTTAAAAATAAATTAAGACTAATTTTTTTAACTAATCAAATGATAAGACTTTTTTCTAGTCCTTAAGATCATCGAACTAAATTTTGTCATGTAATTTATGCTTTATAAATTATTGTGTTGTTTCTTTTCACTTGCTGCTTAATATAATTCAGGAGAAAATGTACGAATATTTTGAAAATAGATGATTCTTTTTCAAAAAGCTTTTTCTCACATGACCAAGTATGATTATAATGATAAACATCATATTGACATTTATATAAGGAAAAAAAATTTGATAAATACCACATGTATATTTGAATCAAATACTTTTCATTTAACTTTGATGATATTTTAAGCATGAAGATGATAATAATAAAGTATAAAATTCATTTTGATATTGAATGAAAAAAAGTTGTTTCTATGGAATATGGCGAAGAGTGTAAACGAATCGGTGTTTGAGTGCAAGCATGTTTGAATAAGTATCAAATATGTGATATAACACCATATTTTCTTCCAATGGCTAGACTTGTTGATATTTATTTAGTTTTATTCATTTATTTATTCAATCAAACACCAACGAAATGGTTACTACAAAAAATTGATTTATAAAATTAGAAAGAACAATTAAACGGTCGGATAAGCAGACACCTGAACATTTGAACTGTATGATTAAAGTCGAACATTTGATACGCTGATTTAAAGCTTCGGGCTATTGCGCAGGTTGGTTCATTTAATCCATAATTGCTCTTATGGAATGGGAAGGATAAGGCGCTATGATGTCTACACTCACCGTGACAAACACGAAAGTTCAGTTTTGATAACAAAAAGTCAGAGTTATGGTTTCCTCTGAGTAACCTCGCAGCGAATAGAGCTTTGAAATTTTGACGTCGAGTTTCAAGAGTGTCCATGGTCAATAATTGCAAACGGCTTTCATAGAGGCAAGCAAAAAGGACCAGACCAGCGGAAAGAACTAAAATCAAAAATCAAGAATCTCTTTTGGACAGAATCCATGCGTTCTATGTGCTTCTTATAATATGGGGAACACATCAAGCACCCATATTCTAGGACAGGGCGAACCAGAGAGCAGAACAAGATTTTTTCATAAGAATGCCATTGAATTCTTTAGATCGTCTTTTTAAGAAGCAAAGTGCACAGCTGGCTTTTATTATTATTGAATCAATTTGGTCATTAAAAGTAAAAGGGGAGGTTAATTTTCAAAGCCTTCATTATTTTGTTCCACGTTCTAGTGATTTTTTTCAAGAATCCCATGATTTTTTCAAAATATTCATTCTTTTATTAATACTCCCATTTTCGAGGACTCCCTGATTTTTTCCAGGCCCCCATGATTTTCTACTACAATCAAGTGATTTTTTCCTAGAGATCCACAGAGTTCTTCAAAGGAGGTTAATTCTCCTAATTCACTCTATTCTAGTTCATACCGAAATACTTCGCACTCTTTCACCATCAAGATTTGCTTGCTGTACGATTAGTAAATTAGTTGGAAACCAATGTATCTTAGTAGGTGTGGTTCGGAGGATACCAGTTGCCAAAAGTACGGCCAACCTTCTCATTTATCAGTTGGTAGGCAGCTTTAAGAGCAGCTTGGAACCAAAAAGCTATCCCATATAAATTCGAATGTAAAATCGGTAAGAAAAAACAATGCATCAGAACAATAGCTTATGTCCGCTGATTAGAAAATACTTGAGTGCATTCAAAAGTTTTAAGCAAACTTGGAAAAAACCTGTGCCCTTTCCAGGCCAAGAAAATTTCAACAATTCCAGAGAACTCTGTGGATCTCTAGGAAAAAATCACTTGATTGTAGTAGAAAATCATGGGGGCCTAGAAAAAATCAGGGAGTCCTCGAAAATGGGAGTATTAATAAAAGAATGAATGTTTTGAAAAAATCATGGGATTCTTGAAAAAAATCACTAGAACATGGAACAAAATAATGAAGGCTTTGAAAAAAAAACAGTAAGACCGAATAGTAGATTATATTAAAAATTCATGAAGGTCTGAAAACTATCAGACAGGCGCAATAAATCGAGGTAGCTACATAAAAAATAATTTAATTCTCGAAAAAAAAACCACAAGATCACGGTAGAACATCATGACGGCCTTTAAAAATTCAGGGAAGCCAAATAATCCTGGCAGTTCCAGAGAAAATTATGGATATCTTGGAGAAAATTACTAGATGGTAATAGAAAACCTGGGGCCTGGAAAAAATCGGAGAAAGCTCGAAAGTCTCGGGAGTCCAGAAAAAAATGAGGGGAGCGTTAAAAAATCACGGATGTTCAATAAAAAATCTTGGGATTCTAGGGAAAAATAAGCAGAACGGAGCAGAAAATCATGAAGAACTTGAAAAATTCATAACGCCTAAAAAATGCTGACAAGTCCAAGTTAAAATTTTGGGATTCTAGGAAGAAATCACTAGACCGTTGTAGAAAATCATAGGGGAAAAATCATAAAAAACCTTGGAGGCATAGGCGTACCGTGGTCTAAAATCTTGTAGGGGACTGGGGCCGAAAGGTTCAAAACATGCGGTAATTTTTTCCTTCATGAAGCATACAAGCTGTTCATACTATTTATTTAATTGCTAATGCATTATATATTTGTTAATGCATTATTTGCTATTTACTAATGCATTATTATATATACTTTCTTTCTGTGAATACATGTGAGCTACTACCACATGTACATAATGTGAATGGTATGTATGAACTAGACATGAATTATCCATGACCGCTCATGAATGAACGCTTGCATGAATCACATGTGAATAGAATAAAAATAATTTGAAATAACAGATAATTTTTTCGTTCGAATTTTCTAACAACTGTCAATATTTTGAGGTTACATTATTTCAAGGGTATCGGTTAGGTAGAAGGATACTGAAGAAGAGGATAGATTACTTTCAAAATATATTTAACTTAAAAGGGAGAAATTTTTCCTTCGCTTAAAATTTTTGTTTAGACACCTAAAAAATTATTTATAATTTGTCGAGATAAAGAGTGCTGCAACGCACTCTTCCCCATTATAAGATTGTCCAACGACAGGCAATTTGCTAAGCCCATAGCTGTCTTAAAAACTCAAAATTATGTCGACTAAAGACGTGGTATCTCTAGCTCCTGGACAATCTATAAAGCCTAAGAACCCTTTTTCGACTGCTAATCCTTTAACAAATCTCCCAACAACAGAGAGCTGTTCCTATTTGTGGGACCTTGCTTCGACTGCCATAGTGGCTATCATTCCGCACTCTTTAATCACATCTGTATTAATTATTTTTATCAACTCATTTTGTGAGTTGCCACAACAGTATTTCGCAACATTGTTTTTAAAATGTTTTTCAAAATCTAAATCATGCTTCGAGAACAATTTACAATATTCTAAAAAGTTTCCGCGGTTATCTCTGGCACCATTTTGATCATTTCGACTGATGCCCAGCGTAAAGTCGATCACCTTTTCCAAATAATATCGGTTCATCTTCACAATACTTTTAGACTGTTCACGCACCGTTTCAATTACTGTCTTCCCGGCCCTCTTAGCACATATGTTCTTGAACGTATTGTGCATAAATTTGAGCTGTTTCGTGATTCAGGAGCACTCCCCCAAGTTTTATCATTAATTGAATTTAAACACAATAACTAGAGAATCGAAAAGTCAAGAGTCTGCGGTAGGAAAAAATATTTTTCTAGGAGAGGCCAGTCTGAGGTCTGGGGGGGTCCCGGCCCTCCTGGCCCCCCTTGCGGTGCGCCTATGCATGGAGGCCTAGAAAGTCCCGGTAGGTCGACAAAAAATCATAATATTTTACCTTGTGCCCTTTCATGATAATCATATTTTACCTTGTGCCCTTTCATAGAGAAATAAAAAACACCACTTCGCGTATTAAATCTCTCATTTCTTTATTTACTGTCATCAATTTTTATTCTCAATTTATTGATAGTTTATCTTTCTGCCTTTCTGAAATATTTCAATATTGAGTTTATCTACGAATCTCTTATATTTTATTCAACTCATCATTCTTCAATAGTATATATATATCCCTTCTTCGTTTTTCTTTTTGATTATAATAATATTTAAAACAAGTTTTTTCGTAATTCCCTATATTCATACAACATAGGATATTCAATATTATTTTCTCGTGTTCAAATGTACAATAATCATTTTTTTTTCTCGATATTTTATTAATTTTTTACATCATTAATATGTATTTTAAATATTTTAAAATCATTTTTTTTTCTAAATCATTCTTTCACAATATCATTTAATGTATTTTTTTTTCTTTTCACTATATCCTTGTAATACAATTATCTAATTAGGCGTCGTCTCGTTCTTACTCATCATTAAAACAAATCAAAACAACACAATCAAGTTCATATGTTGTGTTTCTAATCGTCCAGTTACACAGTCTTTATTATTTTTTTGCGGTTTTTGAGCGAACGATTGAATTTCACTCGTTCTTAGCAAGACAAATACATAAAATTATAGTTTTTTACATCACTCCGAAAAAAAACTGGATGCTCTCAAAGGTCGTATTTTTTTTAGCTTGTGACAAATCTAATCACACACTCAAATCTTTTACGATATATGATAAGATTATATATAACTTGATCACGTGAAGATAAATTATGATACATCAGAATTTGGTTTTTCATGTTTTTTTTAAGAATTTATTCTTTGTAAATATAATTATATGCGTTCAATTTTTATCTGAACAGAATATCTATGTTTTCGATTATTTAGTATACGGCCACAAGTGGATTATTTTGATTTGATTAATCGAACTCAATATTTTTGCTATCTGATCAGATTGTTTCATTATTTTCAGTATTTCCTGCACCATGTAACTAAGTTCATATGATAACAACTAACAAAAATCCTACAAACTCGTCTAGATTGCAAAAAAGAAACAAAATAATTGAAAAATAAAGTAGTTATGTAGTTTTATAGATTTTTCTAAAATCAAAATGTACAAATCTATTTTTTATTCTGTATAAACCTAAACAATAAAATAATTAGTGGAATCGAATAAGGAAAATCAGAATTTGTCTTTACGAATATCATTTGAATTCCCCAGTGTGGCGACTCAATCAAGTTTAGAGGCTAGGTGATAAAAATGCATCATCACATCACTGAAAATGCATCTGAAGCTGACAGGTTTTTTTCCTTCTGGAAGACAGTCACTTAGATCACAAGTTCTAGCCTATCAAGTCGATTGAAGCGGCACGTGAAGTATAAGTAGCTCGTGCAACGATATTTTGTTGTGTCTACGTTATGTAAAGTAACTTGAATGTTGCTATAAACGACTGCACATTGTCTTTATGTCTTAATAGATAGTTCTATCTATTTCTCAATATTTTTTCCGATCTTTTTGATAATAATAGAATTGCATTTTTCCGCGGCTTTCATTCACAACAGTAAATTAAAGAAAATAAACTCATATTCATACTAGATAATTACTTTTGACTTTTATTTAAATATATATATATAATTTTTCCTAGAGTTCCAGCTCTCCATCTAACTATCTTGATTGAAAATTTACAAAACACCTTCCCAATACGAAAAAATACAATGACAACATCTATGTGAACAAATAATTAAAAACAATTTCAAATCACTTGTTACATTTACATATCTTTTACATTCTTTACAATATTGTTTGCGATATCTTTTTTTTAAATATAATTGAATTTAAAAAAAAAGGACAAATAAAACAAATATAATTTTCTCACATATAATACTCTTTTCTACTTCTTCCTTCTCTTTTTTTTACAACCGTTCGAGGTTCAGTGCTTTTCTTTTTCTCTACTTTTTCGTGAATCAGTTTTTTGAATCTTTCTCTCTTTCTGTT
Organism: Nemotelus pantherinus; assembly: GCA_963978885.1. NCBI lineage: Eukaryota > Metazoa > Arthropoda > Insecta > Diptera > Stratiomyidae > Nemotelus > Nemotelus pantherinus. The sequence continues at coordinate 165,254,466 of OZ022263.1, forward strand.
TCATAGAGATAGTACGATTATGTGAATAATGTCAATTTCACGAGAACTACACACAGGGGAAAAATCTATCACTAACAAAAAAAAACTACTTACTTATATTTTAAGTTAAAAGAAAATAGACAATCTTGAAGTAAATTATGCTGATCATTGCCATATTACAAAGAAATTTCATCACTATAGATAACATCTTCAGCGTCATCATCATGGTCGTCATTACACGAGTATCACGCGCATGCACAAGTTATTGTTGATAGCCACCACTAAACTGATTAGGATTGTAGAATTGAGGCATTCCCTGTAGACGGAGAAGAACAAGGAAAGAAAACATATTTAAAAGATTGCAAGTTAAAAACGATGTCTAATTTCGCAGTGAATTTTAATATATCTAAAGTTAATTTGGCTTTAATAATAACTTACTTCTTGTGGCTGTTGTTGTTGTTGTGCGCTACCATCATCATTCGATATTGGTGCAGGAACAAAAATATTGCCCTGAGGAACGGTTGCTGTTGGTAGCATTGGTGCTAGGACTGGTTCGATTGGTTTTGTTGGTGCACCCGAAGGATTGAAGACATCAACATAGGATTTTTTCAGGGCTGTTAGAAGAGAACAGGGAAAATTGACATAGATTGACAATTAATCATATTGTGAGAAGAAAATTGTGATCGTGTTATATTCTCGAGGGTAGTAGATAAATAATTAGAGATGAGATCAATAACACCGTTTTTGTAAATGAAGAGACATATTTCTCTCTCTATCTCCCTCTAATTGCTGTGAGTAATATACAAGACAGAAATTTTGATAAATTACTCTCAGCCTTATAATCTCATTTCATAACAAAGCTGAACGTTGGAACTCAGTAGTAACCTACTAATTTATGCCTTCCTAAATGTTAACGACCTTAAACACAAGTTCTCAGGTAGTGTCTTGAACATAAATTCTCAGGAATTATATAAATACATGGATGGCTTCTCTGCTTTCAAAAAAAGCCATTAGACTAGTGGCAGCTACACATTCAAGCGGTTATAGCTTAAAGTCAAAGCCACGATTGGAGCATCAAGCCGCTCAAGCAGATACACTTATAATATGACCCGATATTGCTAAGCCTTTGATTGTTAAAAATGTCCGCAGAGCCGATTCCTGAGGAGACGCAGAGACCAAGGTTAGAAGGAAAACTCCAGCTGAAGACCTTAGCCACCGTGGTGAAGAAGAAAATGAAGAATAGGAAGCCCACGGTTGGCGATCAGTCGTTGGCCGAATAGGGGGGGAAAACATGTAATATACACAAATATACACGTGCCGTAACTATTCGGACTGGTGAAAGTGTGATCTTTAACCTCCTTGCGGTGGCCGCTGGTAACAATCCCCCCGCAAGGGAAGATTGGCTAATTGGATCAGGCAAGCCACTTCTAAGTAAGGTTGGTGAGAGGTCCCTCTCCCGTAAAAAGTTTTTGGTTCTGCCGCACGCCTGTACAGCCACCAGTTGTATGGTTTATGTAAACGGGGACCTGGCTCGTAACCGGAAGAAGGGCGCCCTTGTTTCTCTCCGCGGGGGTAACACGGAGGTCTGGGGACGGGTCTGGACTGATGACTGAGGTGAAAGTTCACCTGCGGGGTTCTGGATCTAACACTTGACTTTGCCCGGCTTTGGAACCTGGAACCAAGAGGGGGAAGGACGGTCGGAGCAATACGTTGTTCCTATGGGAGCGGGGTGTAGCGGGAGGCGAATGCTGGCGATTGCATCGGCTTTGGTCCAAGAACGCTGAACCCAAATCTGAAACATTCATTACATTATATCTATGGATTTAGAAAAAGACAATAAAAAATCGAACTCCCAGCCATTATTACTGGAGGGAAGTCAATAGAGCAGGACCCCTTTTCAAAGGAGTTCAAAGTTGATGCGATCACCAACGACGGGAGCCGAAACAGCACAGGGTCAGGCAATCGAGAAATTGCGGGCCTTGAAGCTGGATGGAGAACCCGCTCCACGAGCTACAATAAGTCCGATGGATATAGCGGTACCCCTCAGCAGAGCAGCTTCCCAGCAGTCTGGCGGCAGGTCTAACGAATCGCTGGCCAGTCCAACGGAAGCGGCGGTTGAGTCGGCTTCTAACAGAGCTGCGACCAAGAACGGAGACGGCAAGCTGAAAGGCTCGCAGGCCACTTAGCAGAGCTGTAACCGAGACTGAAGGTGGTGGCTCCAAGGATCTGCAGTCCACTGTAAAGGTGGCGGCGGTTGATCCCACTAAAGGGAGAAAGCGGAATTCCCAACGCTTCAGAAGGAGAGAGGCAAAGCGAGCAGCCATGAACACAGTGACGTTGGACTCCAAAGGGAAACCCGAGGATACCCAAGTGAAATCTGCTGCTACGGCTGCCAGCAACCGCCAACGCTCAGAGGAGCAAACCTCGCCGAGAGGTAAGTCAACGAAGAGGCCACGACAGGAGGCAGTAGCTCGGCCCTTTAAAAACGTTGCTGCTAATCACCTTAAGCTGGCCGTCGTCGACAAACAAGAGCACCTGGAATGCAGACTCGAGAATGATATGGCCAAGGTGATTCTCAAACGGATCACCGAGGAACTCCTCAAATTTGCCATGTCGACGGTAGAAGGGAACTCGCTTTGAAGGCTACAACATTGTTCGCGGCCACATTGCGGTGACCTGCAGTGACGTTTTCACGACGAAGTGGCTTCGATCTACCGTCCTGAAAATTTCCGAAGACCATCCAGGTTTGGACGTTGTGGAGGAGACTTTCGTGCCCAAGCTAAGGTTGCGGTGCCCCACTCGAGCCTGGTAACGCCTGAGACGATCGTAGATGCAATGCTGCGAAACTAGGAGAACTGGCGCAGTCTCAACATACGTTGAGAAAGTACTGCGCATAAAGCGGGAGGGTCGCCTTACTGACCCATAACTGTGGTAATTCTTGAAGTCCGTGCTTAGCAATAGGTGAGTCAGCACGACCGGATCGAAGCAGTGTCTAGGCGGGTCCCGACTCGGAACATCTTGGGCTTGTAGATGGTCCGTTTTTTAGTGATTCAAACCTCACATACCCCGTGATGATAGGCCACCCGGGAATCTGGTAACATTTTTGGTTTGGCCATTTACACTAGGGTTTGTGGTTTCATAGCGATAGAAAGAAAGTTGTTATCTACGATTCGGTACCGTGAAACAAAACTAGCAGCGTCACTTCATTCTTGGCTGAATATATCCACTTTTTGATCTGGCCGAGAACTAGTCCCATATAGTGATGGGCGCTTCTGTTGTTTTCAGAAAACGAAAACGAACTGTTTTTTTCCAAAAACAACTGTTTTTTAAAACTTTTTGAAAACTGTTTTCACTCGACCAGCAGCAGATTGATACTGGGTGTTACCATTAGTGATGGGCGTTTCTGTTGTTTTCAGAAAACGAAAACTATTTGAAAAAATACAGTTTGAAAAAAACTGTTTGAAAAAAAACAGTTTTTTTCAAACTGTTTTTTTCAAATAGTTTTCGTTTTCTGAAAACAACAGAAACGCCCACCACTAATGGTAACACCCAGTATCAATCTGCTGCTGGTCGAGTGAAAACAGTTTTCAAAAAGTTTTAAAAAATAGTTGTTTTTGGAAAAAACAGTTCGTTTTCGTTTTCTGAAAACAACAGAAGCGCCCATCACTAGTCCCATACAGAGCTCATCAAATGGACTTTCGAAATTTTCTCTTATATACACTTTTAGAAAAGAGTCAATATTACAGTTACGATCATAGAATATGCACCACTTGCTTGGTACAGGTTTTTTTTTTTTGCAAATATTGATTTCGTAGGATCTAATTAAGACGTTACCTGGCAAAGTATATATAAGTATGTATCTCTTCCCCATTTACATCTCGTCATTCCTAAATGAGATTAGGAATGATGAGATGTAAAATAGTGATTTTCGAAGATAATTTGGAAGTTTTACCAGGTTGAAGGCAGTTGACATGAGAAAAAGTTCAAAATTTTTACACTGTCGAAGAAAGAGCTGTCATTTAAACAATTCGCTAATAGGGTTGGGTGTTTCCGCTATTCCACCATCATAAGCGTACTAATAAAAAAAGCTCCAGGAAGACACTTTACGTCGAAAAAAATGCACGGGCCGAAAACTAAAAATAACTTCACACGAAGATCTAATCATAAAAAGATTAAATTTAGCTAATCGATTCAAAAGTACAGTTGGAATCAGCAGCGAGAAGCGACAAAAGCATTACTTACATTTGAGGATGGTTATACGACGACTAAGGGAGATAAGATTATTTGAAGAAATAAAATCGACCGATAAAAGCCATATCGCAACTACACAGCTCGCCTAAGGAAGAAACTATGCAAATTGGAACACAAATGATTGGTAAAAAATCGTTTCGTCTGATGAGAGCAAAATCAACTTCTTCGACTCCGATGAATCGCAAATTGTTGGGGCGGAAAGTTAAGATTTAGTGACGACTAAACGAGTAACAGTCAAATTATATGGGGATGTATCTCTTTTCACTCTGTGAGTCCCGTTCAATTTATAGAAGGCGACACACTTTCAATTGAAGATCACTTTTGCTACATTGTTAGTGCAGCCTTTCAAAGCAATTTATGAGGGAGGTTGTTTTGAAGTTACTGATATCCTATTGCTTTATACCTGGAATTATTTTGATTTCTGAAAGTTTATTGATTTTATGGTTTCCGTTCAACGAAATCATTGGAAGCATAGATCATTGAGGTGTTTGAAAGTTCTGTAGGTAGGTGACATTGTTGCTAACTGATACCGTGAACACCAAATTTAAGAAATACCTCTAGCGCTATCATGATATTTTAAACGATTTTGCTTTATATGTATTTCGATATACATTCCGAAGAAATGTTGTTCAAAAAATTCTAGGTCTAAAATACGTTCCTAGGATTCTTCGAACTCTCTAAAGGCTGAATGAAAAATGGTAGATATTTTTCTTGGGATATCTGTCGGTTTCGAAAAACATAGTTTTACCAACACAACCAAAAATGTTTAAAGAAAAAGCAGATACAAAAAAAAACCATTCTAATAAGTAAACATTTCTACTCACTTCGATTTCGTTGCATTTTAAACATATTCGATTGAAGGCTAGGCGTCTTAGTAATCGGTTCACCAGTTGCAGTTCCGGCTGTTGTACTACCTACACCACCTGCATTTCCTGACGCACTCATTGAATTTCCTGTATTTGTTGCACTTGGTATTAGTCCCGGACTAGTAGAAGATTGTTGTATTGTGTTAGATAACGGCATCGTAGACATCATTGGAACATCGGGTGGACCATAGTTGTTCGTCTGTTGCTGCTGTTGTTGTTGATATTGATTTGGCACGGCCATATCGTTATTATTGCTCGATTGACGCGACAAATTCGTATTGTATGCATTCTGCACGATATCAGCCATTTTCGGTGGTGGCCTGAAACTTTCCTGTTCGACCTCATCACCATCCGTATTAATCCATCGTTTCTTATCTGGATCCCAAACAATCGATGGATTCTTGTCGTCAGGAAGTATCATTTGATTTTTCGGTTTTAATGAAAGTTTATTCCAAATACCACCGAACCAACCTGAATTTCCTGTACTGCCTGTGTTACTGTTGATTGAATAGAGGATTAGAAAATCAGAAAACTGACGCATTCTTTAATATTATTATAAAGCCGGCTATTTTATGTATCGGTGATTATAGTAAAATATTGAAGTGTTTTTGAAATGTAGAAAAAATGGCAGAAAATATTCTTTGCATAAAAATTTATTTTCTAAAGCTACATCAATCGAATAATTTATACTCTACTTTAGAACCTACCTGTTCTGTTTCTTACTGTCATTTTTCGAAGCTGAAGCTTTCTTATCCGCTGACGAGCTCAAATTGTCATTATTTGACGACGACGCCGACATAGACGCTGAATTCACTTTATTCGTTCCGTCATCGAAATAGCCCGGTTTATTTGAAGCATTAGGCATAGAAATTTGCGGACGCGATGTCTAGAATTGTTACCGAATGTTATGACAACCGAGGTGAAAATTCATAACAAAATGAAAATACATATAAATTAAGGTAAAATCATTCAACATATGAAATAGAATCCAACACCAAGAAAGTGAATATTTTAAATGAGATATAAATATAGAAATGAATTTAGATGTGCCCAAAAACAACCTGCTTAAAACGAAAAAAAAACGTTATCAAATCAAGGCAGTCTTACATATTAGAATATCTAGCAATGAACATAACCATTAAGCTTTTTGGATGAGGACAAAACATGAGTTTGTGTAGAAATCCAAAAATGAAAATAAGTAAGGAGTGCAACTCGATGTCAGTCAAATCAAAAACGAATTCAAGCAAATCATTGTTAAGTTCACACTCAGCAGCTTCTTGTTTTCGACTTTTACTTATTAGGTTACACATCGTATGAATAAATGAAACCAAACAATAAGAACGCCATTGACTTTTCGGTTTTTCTAAAAGATCCATTTATTCAAAGCTCGATTTTTGTATATATGTATGTACGTATTAGTTGGTAGGACAACATAGGAAAAACATCAATTTGGTTAGTTGTTTTCGATTACATAATACAGTAGATACTGATTATTGGCTTTTGTATTGTTTTTTTTTTAAATTATTTTTTTGATACAGAGATCTGACAATAACATATCTTTGTGATTTATTTAAATTAATAAGTTAATATCTTAGGACTCACTAAGAGTTTATTTCAAGTCCAAACAAATTTGAGCTTAGAGCCGTGCGTACTATTGTTTGATCTATTTATTTTACATATTTTTTTAACATATTATTTACGAGGCATAATTTACATTTCACTAGATTTATTTGTGCTGATTTCTTTTGATTCTTTTGACATAAATAATATAAATATTTCAACAGAAATATATTGTCTATTTATTGAACCGGTTTTCATTACTTTTGATACCGCCACGATTGCAATAACTAATAAATTACTGAAACAATGCTGAATTTGATCTGGTCCTTCGTTATTTTAAGTTGTGCTTCAGATTGTTTTAAGATACTTATCAAAGGGATTATAATTATTTTTTTGTAATTTTTGTATACTCTTTAGATGTGTCGATGCATATGTTTGCACAACATAAAACCTTACACGATTAACGTGCCAATCGAGCAATAATAACGATATAGCCGTGCCAAATCAACGTCAACAACTATGGTTCACCAGATGTTCCAATGATGTCTTACATGTGCTATAGAGAAACGTTAACATGAGTTAGTGACTAACTATTCCCCATAAAATTGTGAAAGCTAGATTTCATCTGATATTTGTGATAAAACGATTTTAAAATGTTAGACTCAAAAAATTTGAAGCATACTTCTTCAGAAAGCATTCAAAAGGACCGAAATGGCCTGATGCAAGGACAAAAAAATACGTGAGAATCACGAACAATTTTTTTCGTCGTTATCTAATCATTATGATCGGATGGATAATGTTGGTGACGAGCCAGGGATTAGACCGAAAAATCGAACAAGAAGCAGATCAAGAGAATTATTAATTTATGGAAAATTCCTAAACACCCTTGAGAGCAGTTAAACACCTAGAAAATAATATTCGACACAAAACTACCTTGCTGACTGAAAAGCATAGGAAAAAAACGATTTGAATCATCCTGCCGGATTATTGACCGTGATGCGAGCAACATTATCTTCGCGCACGACAAAGAGGGAGAACTTCTTGCAAAGGTGCATGTGTACTGATGATTCTCGGTTATAGGTATCAGTGACTTGATTTACTCGAACTAAAACAGTTTCACATGACAAAATTTTCCTGGTGGTTTCTTTGAAAACAGTCTTAGCTCTAAAAGTTTTCTCACAGAATTTGAATAACTGTACTTGTTTAGCTGATTGATGGAGTGCGCTACTGACTCATTGTATTTTCTTTTAGTTACTAAGTTAACCAAAAATAGTGGGGGCCCGGTAGCTCTGCTCGCTAAGGCGTCAGGCCGAAAAGCGGCGTGCTACGGGGCCTGCGGGTTCGAATCCCGCCAGTGCCATGGCTGTAAGTGTGAATGCGTGTGATTAAGTGTGAATGCGTGGCCTAATACTGGCCGCGTTCCCGGCAGCCCTCTTCACTAACATAACATAACATATAACCAAAAATAGTAAGAAAACATTTAAATAAAAATGCCCAATTATCCTTTTCTGCTTGAACGAATACAAATTAGATGAGGATCCTGGGAGAATGCTGCTACATAATATGACGAACATTTTGATTTTTTTTTCAAAAACAAACGTATTCTATACTTTCAAGAGGAAGCAAGCAAAGCTGTAAGCGGATCTAAAGCGTTTGAAAAAGATACGGATTGCAACAAAACTTGTCGTTTATTAAAAGTAACTATCATCTTGTAACTGAAAACATTAAATCCTCTGGCATCTTCTGGCAATATTAAAGAGTTTCTGAAAATTTATTGAGACAATGTTTGGGAATATTGAGTAGGTAGCGAGTAGAAAACAAGTGGAGATTTTGCTAAAAAAAAAAAAAGAGAGATATATTGAAAATTCTGTCACATATCCAGCCATTATTGCAAAGTTTAAAGATGCACATGTAACAAGTACTGGCGTTAACAAAAACTTATCGGAAAACAATAATGAGTTATAAGTGACAGAATTTTAATAGGCAGCACTAGGAGCAACAGTTATTAATCAAGTATTTCCCCCAAGAAAAAAAAATTCTATAAGTAATTCTTTAGCTGTATGTATAAGATATTATAAGTTAAATATACAGTTCGCAGCAAACTAAGCCGACGTGTCCGAGTTCGCCTGCATGGCTTGGTAACTTAACCTACAAACAACAAGAAAACACGAAGTCAACTGACAATAGCTCAGTATACAACGTGACTTGAAAGTGGATTCAAAGCGGATTGAGATTGAAACGGTGGAATTGAAACCTTTGAACAACCCGTTTACTTTCTATTGTTTCAATCTCAATCCCTAAATCAGTCCACGTTGTATACTGGGCTAATGAGACTTAGTAATCAAGCGAACGCGGTGTGACCAACTGTTATACGGGAAACCTATGTCAAGACGAAGATAACCGAATTTGGACAAGCTCGACTTGTTCTGACGTTACATACTGTTATAACAAGCTAATGGTGAAAATGTCAATTCGGAGAGGGCTTTCATATCTACTAAGGATAATACCACTGAATCTACCGTACGTATTAGTCATTCTTCCCCATTACAGCGCCTTTTTGTATTTATCAAGATTTTTTCATGCATTTTTGCAAGGATAATCCAACTTGGTGGCTGGGAAATATTAAATAATGGGGAACGGCTTCTTGAAAATATATCTATACGCTTTTTTCACTTATTTTAACACAAAAATGTCAAAAGCCACTCAATGCGCCCATTTGCATTGTGGTGCGAACGTTCACATCGAAACTATAGCATCTAAAATCCAATTATAGCATAGAAATAGTAGCGAAAACGTTTTAAGAACATGTAAAAAAGTTGTTTATTTTTTTTTGGGGGTTTAGGGTTTTGTAGAAAAAAATGGAATAAGGGTGAATCGCTTTGCTAGCTCCAAAGGGACCCAGTTCCTCCTCGTTCCCTGTTGTCCATTCCCAATTTCCTTTGCATAAACGTTTTCCGTACGTGACCAATAGAGACGCCTCATTTAAGTGTCAGATACGTGACAAAACACCCAAAGTGCTAGTTGGAAAATTGAACATTTTGACAAAGTTTTTGGAAAGTTTAACGGCGTTTGGCTCTCACTGTTCTCGAGAATTCTCGAGAGTTATAGCGAAAAAAAGTATAGAGACGCCTAGATAACCAAAGGAAAAAATGTGGTATAAGTTAATAACTTGAATGAAACTATAAAAATCAATCGACAAATAAATCATTGCATAGAAATGCCACATGAGTAAACGAAGAACTTAGTATGCACATCATCAACCTTACCACAAATCCAGCATTGTCATATCTACTCCCATATCACAATCAAATCTAAAGTATTCAAAACAAAATAAAAAAAAAACCAGCAATAATACTAACACTTCAAACATCTGATCTCAATCCCTATAACGGACCATCAATATCATACGTTTGTACCGGTCTCGCGCTATTCTTATCCGATAGAAATCGCTCGAATTGCTCAAAACTATGCTGAATCTCATTACACATCTTACTATAACTGAATCGAACCGATTTATCAGCAATTAATTCTTGCATCGTCCATGAAGCATGTGATTCATCGTCACCTTCTTCAACATCTTCATCATCATCGTCATCATCTTCATCACTACTCATATCGTCCTCGTCATAATCGAAAGCATAATCTTCGTAACGGTCGTGTCGCCCAGCTTCATGATCTATATCGTTTATTTCGAAGCGACTCTTAAATGGCAAATCTATTGGATACGTCCCGTTGAAAACTATATTTTTCACCGTATGCGGACGAAAAGGAATTTTGCTAGTATTGTGTCCAGGACGATGAGTGCGGGAAGCAGGATTATCAGATGATTCTTTTGAAGTACAGTTACTACCCGCATGATCACGCTGTGGCGTCAGATTGAAATTTACATGTTTAGCTACTACATTTACGCTACTCGAAATTACATTACTACCGCTATTTGAATTCTGACCGGATTTCGACATTATCGATCGATTAGTAACACTCAGATTTTCGTTATTCGCACGAAACGCGACACGCTCTTCGTTATTATTACTTACGTCTTCGCTGCGCAATCTCGATAACGGTTCACGATCGTTCATACTATTACTAATAGATGTTGGCGGAGTTGTTGCTGGTGGTGGAGGCAGTTTTAATCGATGTTTCAACTCTCCCACATTGGCATCGGCAACGGGTGGTGGTGCCGTTGCTTGTTTCTTTTCATAACTAAATGCTAAGTTCTGAGGTGACCGTTTCGGTTCAAGCGATGATTGGTCAGTACCCGTAATAGTGGCGTTGGAGGTTGCAGCTGTCAATTTCTTTTGATTTGTTGCAGCATTCGAATCGAATGGCTGTGAATTATTCGTTCGACTATGAACGCTTGGATTTGTGTTTGGGGCAGAAGGTGTAGCAGCAGCAGCAGCAGAAACAGGGGGTTGTACCGATGAAGTTTCGGTAGAAGCTGATGCAGTTAATTGCGACGATTGTGTTGGAGTAGCAGCAGCTGCAGCAGCAGAAGAGGCTTGGCCGTTTTTGCTTTGACCGCTTGGCTGCATTCCGTAGTAAATGGATGGATAGATTTATGATTGAAATGTTTTTACAATATTATGGACCGCAACCGAATGATAGAACATTTTTAGAAATGATAGAAAATTATACAAGGATGGACTTACCTCAGTTTGATTGGCTTGTTGATCCCAGTAGCCGCTGTATGCCTGTTGGTCTTGTTGTTGTGGCTGCTGCTGCGCATCTGTCGCGGTGAATTGTTGGTATTGATTCGATTCGTAGACTGGTTGTGGCTCATAGCTCTGAGGACCGTAGCTACTGTAGTCGGACGTGGCACTACTTTGTCCTGGCAATGACATCATTTGTTCCTGGCCGGAATTGTAGTATTGTCCGTACTGGTCTGTTGATTGTGGCCCCACTTCCATGCCATTGTTGGATGTTTGCTGTTGATATTGCAACTGGTATTGTGGGTCGCTCAAATTTTGAGGCTGCGTAGCCTGGACTTGTTGTTGCTGCTGTTCTGCTTTCGACTCAAAATTCTCATACTGCATACTAAGCGCACTGAATTGTTGGTTGATTTCAGCAAATTGTTGATCGATTTGCGATCGTGTTGGATATTCTCCGGGTTGTTGTGCAGCATACATCTAAATAATAAAATACGTGTAATTATAAGATTTACGCATAATAAAGAAATACTAATACCAAGTACTACTTTGAATAATTTTTTTAATTTGAATGTATTTTTACTTAATAAAATCATCTTCTACAAAAAATGTTTACAGCACGAAGCAAAACTTACATTCGACTCATTTAAGATGACACGCAAGCTTTGCAGCCACGGTTGCTCTTCGATTTGATTTATTTCGGCAGTCTCTTGATCGTCCATGGATTTTTCAAGCATCGGATCAACGAATTTCAGACGATCTGATAACGTACACACCTGAAGAACATACCAAAAAATACAGAAAAATTAATATTTTTTTCTTCGATCAAAATTTATTTATGAATTAAAATTCATTTTCACATACTAAGACCCAAATAAAAAAAAAGAAATACGCAAAAACAACCAGAAAGAGATCAAAAGGAGCGGAGCATCTAAAGATAAAACTAACTAAACGAGATGTTTTGCCGGGTTATATAAGCATTGTACCGGTTAAATTTGAGCTTTGGATCAAAGAACACGCCAAAATCTTCAAAATTGTCAACAGCTGTAATAGAATATCTGTACAGAGATAATGAATATATTAAGGAAGATATTTTATAGATATAAGACATTTGATGACATTTAGATATATTCAGAGCAAATGAGTTTTCAGCAAACCACTCTCACAGAGTACAAAGACCATTTTCTAGCTGGAGGTTGTCGTCAATAGATTCAATTACTCTGAACAAGAGGGCATGAAGAACAAATAAAGGAAGGGGGATCATTTATAAAAATTAGATGTAACAATGGGCCCAAGAATCGAACAATGAGGATCCCCAGAAAACGGCCAGAAAGAGGAAAAGGTGAAACGAGAAACATGGAACGAAAACCTAGAGAAAAGAAGACGATACTCCCCATAAACTCCAAGCTTTCCAAGAAGAATTCTGTGATCAAGAGAATCAAAATCTTTTGAAAAGACAGTTGTATACCACATTTGTTTCCTTTGGTCTAAAGCAGGGGCATTTAAGTTAGTGAAGCATATAAGATTAGAGGCGCGAGATCGAACTTTGACGAAAGCATGTTGCTCAGGAACAAGGAAAGGACGGAGGAAAGGAAGCAGACTGTTGTTAACAACTCTTTCAAGAGCTTTATCAAAACAAGGAGGGAGATGAGACGATAGTTGGAAATGCAGTTTGGGTAATCAGTCATGTGGATAGCTGAATTGCAACCAGATTTTCAGCTGGACGAAAAGAGGCCAGAAAAATGCTAAGGTTAAATAATATAATAGAGAAAGGAACACATAAGGATGATGAAAGTGACTTGGCCAACAGGTTCGAGATACCATGAGCACCACAACTGACATTGAAATTAGAACACTCGAATAAAGATTCAATTTCTAGAAGATTGGTGTGAATGAAAGAGAGAGAAGATGAAACAACACAGGAAACTGCACAAGGTGAGATAGGATTGAGTTGGGAAAAGGAAGAAAATTATTTTGGAAAGAGGTTCCATATTTCTCGTGGATTGGAAGCAGTGGTATTATCAAGGGGCATGTTATGAGGGAAACAATGTATATTTTGCAGGGAATGGTCATAGAACCAGAAGGATATTTGTTGATTAGAGTGACTCGAAAGATGACAATTTTGGCAAACAAATGAGGTACTGAAAATCCAATGAAGTCATCAAGAGCACCTCTAATTCTAAATCTAGGGCGAGCTGCATCCTTAGACTTGATGGCTGCCAGCACATCACGAAGAAACTAAGGCGCGTCACTTGATTTGCGAGGTCAGCTGGAAGGAATGAAACGGGAGATTACGTTGGAGAAAGGGTTGTGAAATTTGAGGACAAGTTAATCAGCCAGTTAACCGAGTTAATTTCAATCGTTATACGACCGAAGTTAAGGCGTACGGCTCGAAAAGGAACTCTACTGGTCTGAAGATCAACATAAATTTGCGACAGAAAGAAAAGGGTGAAGCAAGTCAGTTTGGACGTAGGGAATAGGAGCAGTATGAACATTGATATTGTAAGAGAGAATATTACATAGGACGTAATCTAGTATTGTTTATATTGGAGAAAGAGTCGACTTGAGAAAAAAGAAAACAATTGAAAAGAGGATGAGGTAATCAAGAAAATGTTGTTGAATGAGTTTAGGGAAGAAAAGTTATGATTCCACACTAGGTTCGGTGAATTGAAATCACCATACATTAAAAACGAGGCAAAGGGGAAGATATTTGTGCGGTAGCTAGATAGCTAGTTGAAAAGTTTACCATGAACCGCAACTGAGAAATTACAAGGAAGATATATTATGGAAGCAAGTGAGAATTTCGGATGGAGCAAGGGATACAAGAATATTCGGCAGTGAAATAGGTTTGGATACTTGGATGTAGGAGTCTTCAAAGTAATTGTGTAGCCGATGAATTGACAAGGCTTGGCACCTTGTTACCTGAGGTATCATGCCCTTTCACTGTAGGTACACACATTTCAACGGTCAAACTAGCCATTCGACGAAAATATATCGAGGAAGCTAAGAAAGAAGTCCTGGGCTGAAGAATTATTATACACGATTGCAAGACAAACCTCGACTTTTACTGATGCAAGTCGCACCAGATCGCTGTGGAGTTTAACCAGTATTCGGCTCGCACGAGGAAGAGAATTGCTTTTTTTGAGGCACCCTATCTCATAAGTCTGACTGATCTATCCCCTATCGAACTAAGGGATATGGTGCAGTTCATCAAAGGAACCAAATAGTTCCCAGAGTGCCGTGGCTAAGGTATAGTGTATCCGTGGTATCACAAGGGGCCTCTAATGCGCCTATATGTGACTATCGATAAGACTCTTCGATTGACAGTCACTTAAACTAAACATGCCCAAGGGTAAGGCAAACAGTAATATATTCATTAGAAAGAAAGGGCTAGAAGTTCCTACAGAGTGTTCCTTGAAGATACCTGTGAACAGCAACTAACACACCATCGCCATCGCTTTATTCTAATGCAGTTCGATCGCGATCACGGTGAAAGACTGTGTAAAACTGAAAAAGCTCGTTATCGTAAATATCCCCAGTTAAACATTTTTCGATTAAGCAGATGACATGGTCGGAAGAAAGAGTAGAAGAGGATTCAGCGTGCTTAGTTCAGTTCTCAGACCACGAAAGTTCTGGTAGATTTCTTAGATTTGGTTAAATTCATTTATTTATTTATTTTAGCTACGAAAATTCTGCGAAGCGTTAGAGCGACTGATCCTACGAGATTTTAAAATAAACTCTTTAACTTAGGTACTAGGCGATAAAAAATCATTCCGGAGAACGTTAGCGACGCCAGCAGAAATTCTGATCCGGAATGGGGTAATGGTTTGATTACCGAGCTTATCCTTCGTAGTTTTTTGTATATAGGAAGAGAAAGAATACACTCCAGCCTAGCCGCAACATACGATGCAATTCTTGATTTACTGAAATTGCTGCAGTGGTCGATGCTGTTGAAGGTCTGACTAGTGTTGAGGCTGTTGGTTCTTTTGTTTTGGCGGCAATGATCGCTGATGAACACGATAACGCGATTGATGGCATCGAAGAAGTCAAGGTTTGCTCGCACTTAGATATTTGCATAAGGGCACACACCTTTTTATTAATCAAGGCCAATTTTTCGATTAAACTTATCAATGATATCTGCAGTGAAACAAAGACGAATGACAAATGAAGCTATTGAATGGTTCCTACATGATTTGTAACACCAGTACAGACCAGAATCTCTGGTGAGGACAGTATCTATAACAACAATCTTTGAGGTCTGCACATTTTGAATAGAAAGATAAGCCGCAAAACCCAGCACATACTTAAAAGGGGAGAACTGAGTTTCTTGTCAATGAACAGAATATTTTTAAGTCGAAACTTTCAATAGAATTAAAAAGAATAAAAATTGAAACTCCACGAGTTTTTTTTAGAAACTGAATAATAATGCGAGCGTTTTTACTTTGTGGCTAATATGCTTTGCCATCATTGCTTTTTGGTCTAAAATATAATATTTTTACAGATTTATCTAAATTCTAGCGGCACAAATGTGGTTTGCAATCAAAAATCTTTCAAATTTCAAAGCTACAACGGTAAAATATTGTAATTCTGCAAGTGTAGTGTTGAGTAGAACTTGTAAGAGCTAGTACATTTGTCCCGTACACGACCGAAAATTATAAGGACGGCTCAAATTCATGAAATGTACCACTTAAAAATTGATGTCATGCTACTCTTCACTTTGCGATTTGTAAGATGAGATACAAAGAGCCGGTGATGACGACAACATGACATGGCAGAGAGAGGCATTACATTGAACGATGCGGGTGCATGCTAGTACAATGTCCCGTTCAATAAGTTTGTAGTACGGATTAGAGACGAGTTGAGACTTGTTTTTAACTCAAATAATCATGCAGTCGTGAAGACAGAACAAGAATGTACTATCGCCTCTTTTATACCGCATATATAGAAAATACTTCGCCTTATTTGAAGTAAGACATTGTCCTGGCTCAGTACAAAAAAGAAGCTACTCTTACGAACTCTTTTTGCAACCGTGCCTACTCAACTCTATGCGTATAGTACAAGCTAAGGGGGCCCGGTAGCTCTGCTCGCTAAGGCGTCAGGCCGAAAAGCGGTGTGCTACGGGGCTTGCGCGTTCGAATCCCGCCAGTGCCATGGCTGTAAGTGTGAATGCGTATGATTGTCTATGAGGGTGGCAAATGGGCTCAAACTGGTGGCCTAATGCTGGCCTCGTTCCCGGCACCCCTCTTCACAAACCGAACCTAACCTATAGTTCCATCTATCAATACTCATTTTCAACACGATAATCTTAAAATTAAGTTCAAATGACTAAATTTATCCTAATCTTACCTTTTGGATAAAACTAGTATCATATTTCGATGGATCTAGTTGAATATGACGTGAAATTTGTTCCATATACGTCAATGTCTTCAATTGCATACCATAGTCTAACATACGTGAGGCCAATAAATATTTGTAGGGCTGAAAAAACCACATGTTTGTTACCAAAAATGCCACAAATTAATTTCAATAATTTTTTAGTACCTGGAATTCAACTAATGAAAACTTTTCATCATTCAATGCACAAGCATATTCATAGATTTCCGTCATCATAATTGCTTCGTTCGTTGCGAATTCCCTAAATGTCTTATGATGCGACGAGCCAAGGAGTACGAGCCTATTTAATCGATATCGATCAATCATAGACTACACATAATCTTCAAATAATCTCTTCCTTACCTTATAACATTCATGGAATTCGATATAAAACTCGACTCCTGGTTCACTGATGAATATCGCCCGAAACCAACTTGAGCCATCAGATAACAGAACTGAGCACCAAACAAATCACCACGATTGTACAATGAATCACCGAGAGTTGTAATAGCTTTTCGATCCAAATCGGGTCGTTGCGATGTATTCGAAAGAATCATGGCCAAATGTGGACGCCAATCACCCCATTTCTCGTCCTGAACGCTTGTCACCGAAGATGGTGTTCGACCGCTCATCAGCTGATACAACGTTTGGAGTGGATCGTTCAGTGTTAATTTATTAGCGAATTTCATCATGACGTTGGCGTGCAAACGTCGATCGACTTTCGATGCCAGGAACAATGCATGTCCCCAGAGATTGTTGTCGGTGGCCCATTCTGAAAATAGATGAAAACAATAAGTGTTACTCAAGTTATTTTTTCTAAACGAAACTATGGCATAACTGAAGAGAGTAATAAAATTAATTTACCTAATGCTTCATTCACATTTCCATACAACAAATGATTTCGAAATTTTTCTGTAATATCATCCTCCGACAACGACTTCTTTGCGTCCGATTCATCTGAATCGTTTTCTTTGTCGCCGATTGAATCAATATCGTCTTCATCGCTTTTAGAGGTTCGATTATCATGGGATGTTTTCTGATCCGATTGAATAGAATTACGTCGGCTACCGCTTCCGGATTTGATGGCGTTCGCATTTCCTGCGGCTGCTTCATACGGATACTGGGTTTTGTTTTTCATAAGCAATTCGGCAATATCAGTTCCTACAACCATCTAAAGGAAGAGAAGATGTCAGTTTTAGGTATCAAATTTTAGTTTGTTTTAAATAGATTTGGTGTTATATTTTAAAAACAGAATGTACAAAAAATAACTCCTCCTACTTACCCCATTCTGACGCAAAAGTAATATCAACAGAGTCCACATAAGCGTAAACGATGCCTTATTCGCCTGTCCCATTGAGCATATACTACTCACAGAATTATTCCTCGATCGTAGCAATAATGAAGGCGGGCCCAAGCGGATCTGATCCTCACAAAATTCAATAATCGTTTTCTTATGTGTAATTCCTCGAACTAATGGCCCGGGGAACGAATTGAATAGACGCCGTGTCGAATCATTCGGTGCGAATTTCCACACTTTTACAATATTCGTGATTCCACCATTCGATGCATATTTCGGTTTAACGCATAACATCAACCCGTTCGCCAAGGTCGCAATCGAATGATCATTGATGAATTTGCATGGTGTCAAACGTTGCGGTTCCTGAGTTGTAGATGCACCACCGTCAATTATATTGAGCGATGCATTGAACTGATGATCGGATCTATGAGAATGCAATTGTACAATTTAAATATCAGTTTTAGCGTTCCAATTAGCCATTACCAAGTAAACATATCAAGTGAACATATTTGCAAGCAATACCTATTAAATGATAGTAAAACAAAAACATAAAAATCATGAGAATAGTAGCGCGCATGAAAATTGAACCAAACGAAATCACTCTGATAACGAAACGGAACCGAAAAAGAGTCGTAAATTTCAAATGCATTATCGAAACATAAAATTACAAAAGCAAACACAAAATGATATGGAATCGGTATAGTTATGGAAATGAATGAGACCATGAATATTAGTAGAAAAGTAAAATGAAAATGGCAAATGAATAATGAAACAAGGATCGAATAGATAAATAACACTGAGAAATAAATGTGAAGGTATAGGAAGAGTGTGTTTTTATGTCTTAAAATTAGTTTTCATAGAATATTAGTATTATTTGATATTTCAATTGCACTATCGAATAAGTGTCTACAGGAATATATTTTTAAAAGTATTTAATTGGGAAAATTATAGTAAAACCAACAGATATCGAATGATTTTAGACGAAAATTAATGTTAAAAAAATTAATCAATATGGAAATTTTCACTTTGGGGGGCAAGAAACTAAATTTAGTTGTTGAATTCACACTCAATCAATCTAACTTCGTTACTGCATATTTATTCTATTTTAAACTGAATAATGTCGCGACGGGAAGTGGGTAATCTACAAGAATATCAGCCACAGGATACAGTCGGTAGAAAAAGGCTATTAGTAAACCGCCTTTTTTGAAGTAAACCGCTATTAGTAAACCGCCTTTTGAAATTGTTCCTAGTGATTACCATTTATTCCATGATGTTCAAAATTATTTGAAGAGTTCTGTAGATACAGAACAACAGAGATCAGAACAACACTTGAGGACTATTTCGTTATCAGGACCAAGTGAATTTCAATTCAATCATAAGGCAATGAGAACAACTGTGAAAAGTAAAAGCGAGTGTTTCTAAGTGTACAACCATGGAATGAATTATTTTTGGATTAGTTATCAAAAGCAAGAGGAAAGGATGTTTTCATATCAAGTATGTAAGGTTTGTTAATCTCTGATTCCATTTTTACCATCGGCTACCAGGTAAGTCAATTGATGCAACAGTAGGCGAAACAAATCAGAAAAAAATAAGAGTAACCAACTGCATTGGTTGAAATAGCTTCAAATCTATCTAGCTTCAAATATATCTGCGGAGAAGCGTCAGTTGTTGATAATGAGGATGTTAAAACATTTTCAGATAAGATATCATTGATTATATCCAAGTATTCTCCAAAGATTATCTACTGGAAAACGGGACTTTTCCTTCGTGCTTTACCGAGCAAAACCATGCATTTAAAAAATGAAGTGTGTTGGAGGCAAACTCTCTCAAACTCAAACCGGAATATTTATTATTGAAAAAGGACGCATTGAGTTTTTTGAATTTGATATCCAGCTTTTTGTCGGAGATTCGGAACCCAATGATACTATGGTAAGTCAACTTATAATTTCCAATGAAACAGATTCCGAGGATGAGTTTGTAACTCTAAGCACACCGTTGGCTCCAAATTAAAAGAAATACTCAATAAGGTGAAGGAGTTAAAACAGTCTTTTATATGTCAACGAGACTTCCGAGACATGGACACCGCTTCAAGATATTATCTCCGATAATTCATACTTTTTAATTACTTTAAACCAAGAATATAAGAAGTAAGTTCTTTTCATGTTTTCATTCTTTTCATTTCATAGTTCTCTCTTCACTCGTCTCATAGTTCTCTGATAAACGGACACCTCTTTTATCCGGACAGATTTTCACGGTCGCGTGAGTGCCCGGGCAAAGAGAGGTTTCACAGTATTTTAGACCAGTAAAATATCTTTGTACATCTTATTTTTGGTGAATAAAAAAGATTTCTATATGGGAACACAATACTATTTGGTTAAAGACATGTCTACTGTGAACACTCAAACGAAAAAATAGATCTAAATTTGCTTTCTACGAAATTTAGATGTATCTGGTATAGTGATCGGTATTCGGCGGTCAGTCGCTACCCGAATAGGGGGATGGCGACTGACCCTCTCAATCTCCTCGCGGTGGCCGCTCGTAACACTCCCGCCGGAAGGGAGGATTGGCTATTATGATCAGACTAGTCCCGTTGAAGCAAGATTGATGAGAGGTCATCCTGCCGTAAAAAAAATTGGTTCTGCCGCACGCCTGTACATCCACCAGTTGTATGGTTTAGTCACCAGAGAAGGGCCCCTTTCAAAGGAGTTCGAAGGTGATCACCAACGACAGGAGGCGGAACAGCACAGGGTCCGGCGATCAGAAAACCGCCGTTTTTCAGTAGATAGCGGCACTAATGCTGCACGAAAATGTTACATTGAAAACGTGATATGCTAAGCTTAGACATTTGTCTATAATTCCCCTTTATTAGATGTGTGAAATTCCATCGGCAACGTATTTTCTTTTTTAAGGTTAAAAAGTCGAAATTAGAGCCAAGTAAGCGTCATTTGTAGCAAGTTTTGGTTTTTACCTTCGATTGAAGTAAATCTGCGACTGCCGCACATCGAATGCTGTTGAAACTTATGGTGAGGTTTCAATTGGTAAAGTGATGATTTCAACGTGGCAAAAAGTGAGGCGTTTTCACACCGCATAGTGTTTTGGGATGGAAAGTGGATCCATTATGATAATCGAAAGCCTAAAAAAGCGCGGCGCCCCGGTCATGCATCAAGCCCAGCTCATCAGCTCAGCAAGGCATATTATGAGCTGTTGTAGGCGGATAAAAATATTACAGGAACTGGCTACCAAAGCAAACTGATGCGTTTGAGTCGTCCTCAATACAAGCAAATACACGACTAACTTATTTTGCTGAACATAAACATTCGGCCAAATGTTTCTATAATTGTAAAACCTTTCTAGAAACTTTGAAAAGAGACGTCCTACCCCACTAGTCGTATTTTCCAGCAATTGCTTATTCAGACTACTGTTGCAATCAGTGACGCATGTGAAAAAGCCTAAAATTTAGTTGACTGGCGCGAAATCCATGCACGGAATCTATAGAAAGATCGAAAAAGGCTGCGGCTAGCGATGGACAATGCTTCAAAGAACGAATACGTAACTACTTTATAAAACCTCAATGTTGAAAAACGACGATCTTCCCTCCCAATGTATAATGCAGATAAAGGCATTCGAAAATAAAAACGAAAGGGTAGGCTAGCCTTATAAGACTATTTTTACGGAGTTGCTAAAATAACTAATAATTTGAACTGATTTTTTTGGATTAATATTCTTAAAGATTAATAAAGCGTAATAAATAAAATACAGCTGCACATAATTGAAAGAAAAATGCAATATATGGCGTCTGTGCGAATCCAAGAACTGTCAAACCGACCAAAATCACCTTGAAAACAGCGAACAAAGACACTCAAAAGCACTCTTCTGAAACATATAGGTGACGAAGATCGCTGTAGTTAAAACAATTACCTAGCTCGGGTTGAAAATCGAAGCCGACAACTACGAAGAAGAAATCAGCACACGGTCGCTAACAGTAACCAACCAGTAACATCAGTAACCAAACAAGTTTAATAGACTTTTCCATTCTATTAAAATTATTCTGATCAAGTCCATCTCAGAAGTCCAAGCTTTTTCTGGAAAAGATACTGGCCGTTCAAGTTCTCGTGTATTTGACGGAAGCTTGGATACTTAGCAAAAACAATGCTAGCTCTTATCCGCGTTTGAGAGGAGAATCCTTTGATAAATATTTGAAAACAGCAGCAATTTTTTTTCTAAAGTAGTTGTCCTCGAAAGTCAGCAGCCGCATCAAGAATTAATGTTTGCAGCAATTTTTTTGGTATGAGGTGGACAAAACTTTATGAACAAACACAGAGAAAAAATTTGATAGATTTGAACGAGTAAAGTCTACAATTTTAGTTCACGTAGCTCCAGCTTTTCAGGCGATATAAACAAATAGACTACAGTGTACTTGTGCTACACAGTCTGTTCAAGAGTTGCGTTAGTGGTGCTATCCGTCGAAGCATTACGGAACTACGTATACTACACTTTCATCAATTTCTGATATTTTTTCGCAGCGGTTGCTACGAATTTTGACTTGTTTACGATCAGATTGCGTTGAGTGACTTTAGGAGTGTCGTCCGTATTTCATAGAGAGAAGAGAGAGAAAACAGAATTTTGTTGAAGCAGCTGATATGGATGCAGGCTTATTATCGAACATCATTACAGGTGATGAAAAATGGTGCTTTCAGTATGGCCCAACTACTAAAAGACAATTGTCAGAATAGCGGGCTCCTGAAGAGGGTCGTCCGACAAAAGTGCCCGCATCGAAATCAAAAATGAAGACAATAGCCTATGGCTGAATTGTATTCGGTCAATCCAGTCGCACCGAAAACCTGCTTTGAATTCTCATTTCGATCCGTTTCATGTCAAGCCAGTCCAAGTCGATCCGGTTTGTATACTAATCTAATGCTCATCACATTCTTCGATGCCAAAGGAATCATTCTCTGATAATTTGTTGAAGTTCTCAAAATCTTGAAGTTCTCAAACGATTGCTTGCAAAAAATCGTGGTGTCCGAAGCGAAATTTAAAAATCAGGTAACTGATGTCTTTTTCACGATACCGGCCCAGAAATGCGTTCGTGTACGTCAGTTTTTAGCGAAGCGAGGCGTCACAGTCCCCGAACATCCCCCTTTTCGCCAGACTTGGTTCCGGCAGACTTCTGACCATTTCCAAAACTTAAAGCCGTCATCAAAGGTGAGTTTTTTAAGATGTGGTGACAGTAGTCCCGGAAGTTAATGAACAGACTGTGTATTTAAATTCACTCGGATAAGGAGTTTCCGGTGCAATTTTCACTTCTAATTGATATATTTTAATCTGTTAAAATCCGACTAAAGTTCAATAGTGCAATTTGATTTACAATCTTAAAAACTAAATTTTATCTACGATTTATGTCAACTTGCTCTCTTGCATAAACCATATTTCCTATCAAAGTTGGGATTATCCAACTCTACTTTTACATTTCAATGGTTTACCCGGTGTTAATACGTTTTTCCCGCAATCATAAAATGATGAATTAGTACCCGATAGTGATTGCATTGAAGCAAACTAAAGAGTTTTTATCGTTATTGATGTATTCTTATGACTTTTTATTAGATTCTTAAAATATCTCTACGTTTCTCTGGTTGCGTTCGAAACTAATGTCTGTGATATGTATTTTTTCCCTATCAAATTGGTTATATATTGTTTAAATCAATTGTATTCAGTTTAACTTTGGGCGAAACTAGCAATACAAACTAAAGAAATACATATTTTAAATTACTCGATTTTTGGTATATGTACGTTCGTATTCAACTTATGCACCTTATATCCAGATAATCATTTTTCGAATAGTACGATCGAGCCGACGAAACGATAGGATAACCACCACTTCCAGCCTGCTGTTGTTGTTGTTGTTGCTGCTGATATTGTTGTAAACGATATTGCGATAGATTTCCAGTTGATAAACCGCCATTCAAATGCTCTTCGATTGTAGTTGAATTTAAACTTGAACCGATCGACAACGGTTGCCCGAAATTATGATGTTGTTGCTGATATTCGTTCGTGGGTTGTTGTTGGAAATAGGGGTGTTGTTGATAGTTATACCTAGATTGAGGTGGGTTGGTTGCAAGTGTTTGATTTGGATTTTTTGGATTTTTTTCGGGATTGGCTAACGTGATTTTGATTCGTTTGAAATGCGGTTTGATATCGAGGATGATACAATGATATAAATAATTTGTTGTTTTAATACGTGAACTTTTTTAATCCAAGATAGTTGAGGGTCAATTATCGGTCGGAATAATAAGTTAGGCTACTATTTTCATACAGTAACACACTCCGCACACGTTAAAAATTCAGAAAAGCAATGAAAGAGTGTGGTAGACATATATCTTTAAATTTGTCGCAATCAATTCTTTACTTTCAGATAACTTCGATATTACTACATTCACGGTCGTTCTTTTTATCAAATATGTATATCAGTGTTCAACCTATCAACATATATCACCGCTTTCAGTTTAGTCACTTTTCTTTATTTATCTCTATATTACGTTATCTACACATCTGCAAACTCAAGGTCAATGTATATTTTCATTATTATTTAAGTTGTATTTTATGCATTAGCTAAAAATACAGTGAAATTAAAACAATGAAAATGAAGTTAAATAGCAAACTAGATCATTAAACAAAATTAATATCAATATCGACTCATATTATCAATATAGCATATATATTAGACAGCACTCATAATTTTCAGATTAAAATTAATTAAACCTTGATTAAACACCAATGAAAAACCAATCAAACGTAGAAAAACATTACTGAAATCGAATGCGTTTTTAAACAAGTCGTTAAATCAAAAACTCATGAGTAATAAGTCATATGAAAATTAAGTTTGTAAATTTTATCGTTGTTACGTTTCGTTTATGAGAAAATTTTTCTACAATAATTGTCAAGTACTAGTAGTGGAAAAAAGTGTGCTATTGAAAGTGTTCGAACCAATATCTCACGGTGCAATAGGTGTTAATTAAGTTGAGGGCAATTCGTCACGTCGAACTAGCGTGTCGTTGTTTAAATAAGTTATATTTATGCTGTATTAATTTTGTTTGCATATTTTTTGTTGAAGCATAGAAAGCTATATTTGTTGAAAAATTTGACCGATTTTAGAGGGCTGAATAAATACTTTATATTTTTCCTAAATAAAAAAAAAATGAATGGCATCAACAAGTTGGCGAGAAACATTAAATAGCAAAAGTATATACACTCTGACAAATAAGTTTCGGGAATGAATCTTTCAAACCGCCGCGTTAATTGTATTTTATTGTTTTTATTTTTTATTTTTGCTTACAAGAGCCAAAAACAGAAGTTGTTTCAATAGTGCTTGGTGATTTTTACTATGAAAAAGTATATCGAACAACCAAATTGTTTGACATTTTGTGTTGCGTACGTAATTACTTGTTCTGAGGCGTTGAAAATGTTGGAGAAAGGTTTTAGCGAGTGTGCTATACAGGTGGGCTGATGAAAAACGGTCCCAAATATTCCAACAACTTTTTTTGCGTGTAATTAATTGCTTCCATTTTATTTTCTTTTATAGACTGGCCTTAAATATTAAAAAATGGGCGATTGCGATAATGAAACATGCATTGGGCTCTATGATCAAGAGAATTTAGGCGCACTTTTGGCGGCACTCATCCGAGAAGATGGACTATAATAAGGCTAGTAAACAATTTTGCCGAACATGGGACAATCACAAGAAGGCCTTAACATCGAGATCCATCCATTCGGATGCTGGAAACTATCGCTGCTGCCATACAAGCCAACCCTGAGTTTCGACAAAGAGTTTATCTGCTCAAATGGGTATCAGCAGACACATGTGCATAAAAATTTCACTTATTTTCTTTTAAAAGTTATAAAAAAAATTATAAAAAACAATTCAAATGGTGGAAGAAAACGAAAACATCCTGAACTGCATTTGTATGTCCGACGAAGCCTATTTTACTCTAAATGGCATTGTTGGCAAACAAAATTGTCGAACATGGAGTGACTCTAACCCACAGATAGTCCTTGAGACAGAATTGCATTTCACTTCGAGTCACAGTATGGTGTACAGTTTCATAAAGCTCCTACAGTTAGGGTCAATGGAGACCGTTACTTAAAGATGTTGGCAGAATTTTTCTTTCCAGAACTACGCCGAACGAGAGTCGCTTTCACATAACCGGGACAATTCTGAGAGATTGGTAGCGAAAATTTCCCAATAAGATGATTTCCAGAAACTCCATAGCCAGGGACATTTGCGACGTGTACGGAGACGTTGTCATAGGCGAGTCTACAGTACGGAAACGGTTTGCGATTTGAAAATTGTGACTCGTTTCGCAGCGGAAGACCATTAGAAATCGATGAGGAGCGTCTCAAAGCACTTTTGAACGAGGACGGCCGTCAAACAATTCGTGAATTGGCCACGCAAATGAACTGCGATCAGAAGACGATTCTCAATCATCTTCATTCAATGGGACTTTCCGAAAAATTGGAAACCTAGATGTTCACGAGCTGACCAAGAACAACAAAGAAAATCGCCTTCAAATTAGCTCCCAGCATCTTGCCGGCCACCGAGCAACACATGGACACAAACAACGTTTTTTGTACTGAAACTTAACGAGATTTGAGAAATGGTGTCTATACGTCAACATGAAACCGAGAAAAGAGTGGCTGACTCCAGGAGATAAGCAGAAGCCGAGAGTCAAGCAAGATCCCCACCCAAATAAGACCCTGACATGTGTTTGGTGGGACGTGAAGAATATGTTGCAGTGGAAGATGCTCGAGAAAAAACAGTACGGTCAACAACCAACTTTATATTGTCTAACTGCGCCGCGTAAATAAGGCAATTCGACTGAAGAGACCCGATCAACAAGGCAAAACTATACTCCTTCACGACATCACCAAGAGCTCGAGTTGGGTGTTCCTAAGCATCCGCTGCGCTCTCTAGATCTGGTTTCAACTGATTACTAACTGCTCCGCCCAATGTCGAACCAAATGAGAGGCGTTAACTTCAACGACGAAGAGGACGTCAAAATCAAGCTCAACAGCTTCTTCGACACCAGGCAATTTTTCGCGGAATGGGATCAACAAATTGATCGAGAGGTGGGAGCACGTCATAAGCAGCAACGGCCAATACATTATTGATTAATTTATTGTTATAATTATTGGTTTTTTTTTTCAGATAAAACTCTTTGATAAAAACGCTAGGAATTTATTCCTCAACCTAATAAATTCAAATATTTTTAAAACCCAATAAAATTTTTACAAAAATGTATTATTTTTCAAATGAATAAAGAAACAATAAATTAAGTGAATTCAACAAAAAGTTATCTGAATTTCTTCATGTCGTAGTATTCATCAGCCACCCTGTATCTAAAACAAGAGCATTTGCATGGTACAAAGCGTTCAAAGACAGGCGGGCAACCGTTTGCCTCGTTCTGGATAGTATACAACTTCAAATAATGAGAAAAACGTCCATAAACGTCCACCGTATTTTCCCCGTATTTTTAATTTTCGAGGACTTGTTCACTCTCACTCGGAATTCTTTCCGGAGGGTGAAACAGTGAACAAATAATATTACTTGCATGTTGTGAGGTGTTTGAGTGCGAACATTTGCAAAATAAAACCTAATCTTTTGAAGAATAATTTATGGATTTTGCACCGTGACAATACACCAAAAATAAAGCCATCATTGTGATCAAATTTTTGAATAAAAATGCCATGAGTATCATCGAACAACCACCAGATTTCAACCCGTGTGATTTTTCATGTTCGCAAAGGTTAAATTGATGCTTTGAGGAACCCGTTTTAACTCAATTAAAGACATAAAGTCGAAATCGCTGAAGGAACTCAAAGCAACTTCAAAAAATGTATGGATGTTTGGATTTTTCATCGAAAGAAGTGTATCGCTTCAAATGGAGTCTATTTTCAATGAAACTCAATAAATTTGTATGAATAATTGGTATTTTGAGTTTAATTAATAATCATTCCCGAAATTTATTTGTCAGAATGTAGATTAGATTGTAAGAGCAAAATGAGTCCGTTTTTAGCTATTTTTGAATATACTAAACATTCATGCAAATAAAGTATTGAAATACCCTACAAAATTCACGTGTTGATCAGATCACCAAAATATTTACAAATATCCAAGACCAACACAGCCTCTAAATCCCAAATTAAGCTCTATCTTTCAACAAATATTGCTCGAAATTTTTTTAAACAGTTGTTAAACATTGATCTGTACAAAATCTCAAATATATACACATACTTTCTGTACAACATCAGAAAGACTGTAATTTTTTCTCCTCCTCCACTTCACACATATTACTACAAGCCAACAAAAATTATGATACACACCACATCCAAGAACATCCTACTTACCGATCCTTATCGTTATTCGCCGAACTTCTACCTGAATGTACCGATTCACGTCCGTCATGTGTCGCCGTCATCATGTCATTATTTTGCAATTGTGCATAGTACTTTCGATACCATTCAGCGTAGGCTTGTGGATTAGTTCGACGTAATTGTTCATAGTACTGTTGATGCTGATAATACGAATACGCGTCATAGCCATAGCCAGGCGGATAGCCATACGCATTACCCGCATATCGTCCATCTTTCGGATCGCGCAACGAACGATCCTTATACTCACGATCGTTTCGACTACTTGCCGTCCTTCTACTAAACGTATCGTCATCAAATTCATTACTGCTACCACCGCCACCTCCACGAACACCACGATCACCACCACGACGCCGATCTCGATAATCACGATCCGTTTCGCCGCGGCGTCGATCGCGTTCATCTCGTTCAGGCCGTTCCGGTCGATCAGCCCCACCCCGGCGGTAACGCTTCTCTTTCTCGTCACGTCGATAGTCATGATCTTGACGATTACGATCACGATCGCGGTCACCACCGCGACGACGTTCGTATCGTGTCGAAGCTTCGGTTTCGTATTTCGAATCAGTTTCATATCGTGCGTTATTATAGCGTCCGTTACGGTCACGATCGCGGTCCCGATCACGGTCACGATCATGCTTGCCACGTTGACGTTCACGATCATATCTGAAAACAAACAACACATTAAACTCACACCTTGAAACCGCACATGTACACAGCTTACCGCTTATTCTCTCGGTCATCATCATCCCTATACCTTTCCTGATCGCGAACACTTCCCTCTCTTCTGTCTCTCCGATCCCGATCCTTACTTTTCCGATCTCGATCACCACGCACACTTCCTTCTCTAAACTTCCTATCACGATCACTCGAATAATAGTCCGATTCCGTTTCATATCGCTCCTTGCGATCCTTGCTATCATTTCCACCAGCGAGTCTCCTCTTCTCGTCAGTCTTTTTGGAATTTGATTTGCCATAGAATGAGGATGAGTGACGCCCCTTGTGGTCACTATCATCGTTACACGTCGAAGGATTCGACATATCTTTCTGATTTGTTTCGTGCGTCAGACTCGATTCCGTTTCGTGGTTGTTAGTCGTTGTTGCGGGTAACGAGTCTAACGTGTTGGCCCCTTCGATGGGTTCGTCTCTCCTACTCTCGATATCAGCTTGGTAATGTTGTTGTTGATGAGACTGAAGCTGCTGTTGCTGCTGCTGGAGTTGTTGTTGATCCTCCAAATTCTCGCCGTCTAGCTCGACTTCCCGTTGTTCAGGAGCACCAGGATTCGATTCAATCTCTAATCCAGTCACGATTCTCTGTTGCTCGTGCATATCACTTTCGCCAGGCACTAGGTATAAATTCCGATCAGCTGTGATATCAATGTTTGACGAAGAGTTGTCTAGCATTACTGAAGGAACATTCGAAAAAGCAGAACGTGGAGCAGGAATCGTATCTTGACCATCAGCTTGCCGTTCCATATTTATACCAGCAGTCACTAATTCAGTTCCGGGGACCATACGGTCCAAACCCGGTGGGATTTCATTTTGATTTAGCGAACCCACCCCAGCATTTTCATGTTCAGGCTCTCCAAGGACCAGCCTTGACAAACCCGGCGGCGGCAGACTGTCTTGCTCGTTTAATTCTTGCGCCATCTCGACATTATTGTAACCTTCTTCGGATAAGTGGTCAGTTTGTAGGTATTCATTTCGGTCATTACTGGGTGATGTTACTTCGTGATGTTGATTCGTCTCATTGCTTGGAGCAACTTCTTGGTTCTCGACTTCGAAACTTCTGTTTTCGAGAATAACCTCGGAATTGTCGGGTGCTAAATATTCCTGGTTGCCGATTTGCTGGAAGTCTCCAGAAACAGGACCCAAGTATTGCGATTGCATTCCCACCGGCTGTTGAGTCTGTGTCGGCGTCAGAGGGACACGATGATGTTGTACCGCTCCTGCTCTCTTGTAGGGATTACTTCCACTAGTCGACAACGCTGGAGGCGGTGGTGGAGTTTGATTGATGGGTGGAGGTGGTAGGATTGAAGTCGCGGAGTTTGAAGCAGGTGGCGGTGGAAGATCAGTCTGAATACTATTTACTGTATTTGGAACTACAGGAGGTGACAGAGCATATTGGCGAGCTGGTTGTGAGACAGGTTTCGCTTGCGATACGTACACATTGTTTGCAGCCCCGTGGGTGGGACTATCTGAAATCAAGCTAGATATTATGGGAGTTGGCTGCGAATGCTGCACTGAAACTGGTGGCTGTTGCATTAACAGAGACTGTGTTTGAGCTGGCACCAAAGGCTGCGACTGCTGGCTCGAAAGCGATAATTGTTGTGCAACTGGTTGACTTTGCTGAGCCGAAAATTGGGGCGGTTGCATCACATTTTGGACGTAAACTCCTGTAGCCGCCGAACCAACTGACGGTGGTCGCGGTTTCAGTGATTCTTCTAAAGCGGGCGACGGTGTCATCAACCCCGACGAGCCAGCAGCACCATAAGAGTCCATTGCTTGCTGTTGCTGTTCGTGCGTCATGAACTGTTTATGGCATTCATTAGCATTGGCATTTTGCACATCGTTCGAGTTTGCAGTATCTTCCGTGTTCCATTTCCAAACATCAGTATGGGTAGCTGCGAAACTATTAGCAAGCATATCCTGATGCGCCACATTCTGGGCATTTTGCTGTAATTGCTGACTGCTAGCATCTGACTGCTGCTGTGCCGATTGATTATTATCATTCCAGTCCCAATCGTCCCAGCCCTCGGTCTTTTGCGGTGGCTGGTTATCAATTTCCTGGACTGTTGACGTCATTGCGGTAGTGGTCGTAGTGTTGCTTAGTTGCGATTCCGACTTTACAAATGACTGTTGATTTGATGCTGACGATGCATTTGGGTAATTTGAGTTAACGTTACCGGGATTTTGAGGATTTTGTTGGAAGAAACTATTTTGATTTTGTTGTGGGGTATAGTGCTGAGGCGTGGAATGGTTTGAGACTGGCAGCGGCGTAGCTACAAGGTTTTGTTGCATGTAACCATCAACAACTGGATTCGGTTTGTTGAAATATTGTTGATTGTTAAGTGGTTGGAAGGGTTGCGGTAGCTGTTGTTGCTGCTGCTGCTGCTGAGTTTTAAGAGGTTGCTGTTGCCACAATGATTGAGTAGGGTTTGGCCGTGATGGTTGAGTTGAGTATAAGTTATTTGGCTGTGGTGGCGGATATTGCTGGGCTTGGTAATTAAAGTTGGTAGGTTGCTGCTGCCAACTCTGAAAATATGAGAAGGTAGTTACATTAGGTATATAAGTTACGAAGATGATATGAAATGAATTTTTTTCAAATATTTTTATTGAGAAGTGTCAAAACTAGTAGTTGTGTTCTTTACTAAGTTTAATAAATATGGATAATAAATGAATCAATTGAAAGCTCTTAGAGAGTTGTGAGATATTTTTTATATTTCAGCTTATTTTCCAAAACATTTAGCGAACAAATGCATATTCTCTACACTTTTATCATATTCTCTACATATAATATCAACGAGATCTCTGTTACATTTGTGGCTCGTACAATCTTTCACTGAACGTTATCATCATGCATCCATGAAACAAAACAATTAAACAACGTCAACAATCCAGTCGAGAGCTGTATCGATTTAAAATGTGAACAAAACAGGTTGTAGAGAGTTCGAAGCAGTCAAGATTATTTCGATTCGAATCTGATGAAAATCATTGCATCAAGGTCTTCTTTTCGAATGTCGAGTTTAAAATAATTTGTGTAAAACAGACTATTTAATTTTTTGCTAGTTTATTTGGTAGAGCACTGGCTTTTAATGTGTGCAGCGAACTTTGATTTAGCTTAGCTCTGAATAGGTACCTGCTAAATAAGGATTAAAATTAGTTCTGTAACTAATCACTCTATACTCGTACACATTGTAAATTTGTGCATGTAGTTTTCTACCAGCTTTCACCCCCAGACTCAACAAGGGTTGTCATTAGTTTAGTTTACGTTTACGTTGCTATAGTATGTACCACATCGATTTACAATTCCGTGGATTAAAAATGAAATAACTAATTTTTGCATTTGAAAAACGAAATGCGAAAGCCAAATGTACTTCTTCTAACACTCCTCTAGCATGTTGTTACCCTTGGTATAATACGAACGGTCAAATTGTGTAAATTAGGTTTCATTTTCTTATATGAGACCCTTGTTGGGTTGGAATCTCTCTTCCTGGAGCCATATTATATCAAATTAGTAAACAGCTGGCAGTCGCTAGGGGCCAGATCTGAAGAATACAGAAATCCAATTTCATTGTAATTTGTATGGATGAGTGCGTTGGCACAGTGTCTTATTGAATCGATTTGTTTTTACTCTAAATGCGGTTGTTTTTTCTTGATCTTCTCAACTAGTTTGTCTAGGAGTATTAAAGGAAGTTGAATTAACTAGTTTGGATTAAAAGAGTCCGAAACTTTCAATTGAGCTTACCATTGCCAAAAAATTAAGGTCATCGGCACAAAAAAAAACATTCACACTATAGAAGTGGCAACAGATCATTCACAAAAAATGAGAAAAGAAGAGGACCCGCAATAGTTCCTTGTGGAATTACAGTTTAAATGGAGAAGATACGCGGCAGGAATTGAACCGAACACAACAAGATCGATCATAAAGATAAGACTCTAGCCATAGTATAATAAAAGAGGAAAATCTATATTCCTGTATTTTCGACAGGAGAATATTATGGTCAACATTGTCGATTGCCTTGTATTCTGTATAGTATGTATGGCATGTACTAAAACTTCTCATCAGCGATCTGACAACGAAATTTCTGAAATAAACTAAATTTGTGGACGTAGAGTGACTTTGCGTAGTCCATTCAGCTCACGACAAATTAAGTGACAATTTTTGTTGGCAATGATATCATGAATATGTCACTCCAAGACTGAAAAAAGCTGGAAGTGATATTGGACGGTAATTGACAGCACAAGAAAGATCTGCAGATTTAGGAATTTGGTGTATAACAGCTGCTTCTTCAGGAAGCAGAAAATATTTGCTCAAAAAGACCTTTGTTGAATATGATTGATAGAGATAGGCTCAGAAACTCATTGCTCTTTAAAAAAAAATGTTGGAAGACCGCCCACACCGACACTAGATGATAATTTTAGTGTTTTCACAATATAGTTTTAATATCCGATCGAATCAAAGTAGCAATTGGAAGTGATCGAGGTTCAACTGAAATCAAATTTGCAGGAGATAAGGCATAAACAGGTGAGAAATGCAGAGAAAAAAGATCGCAGCATGCTTGAGCAGTAGTGAGAATTTGGTCACCGAATTTAATAATATGAGATGAGATCTCAGTAGTACGTAGTTCTTTACAGT
Organism: Nemotelus pantherinus; assembly: GCA_963978885.1. Classification (NCBI taxonomy): domain Eukaryota; kingdom Metazoa; phylum Arthropoda; class Insecta; order Diptera; family Stratiomyidae; genus Nemotelus; species Nemotelus pantherinus. The sequence continues at coordinate 165,288,216 of OZ022263.1, forward strand.
AGGACCAAAATGAGTTGAGGTAACCTGTCCGCAAAGAGGATTATGGTGGTGACAAATGGGAACTGTAAACATTTTTGATTTGCCTTTTTGTTGCAGGCCTCAGTTTATGGTAGGCATTTAAATCGAATGGTGAACTAGATCGTTAAATTTTTCACGGAACTTGTTTTTGAGGTGATGGTTCGAACTGATCGATTGGTTATTGGTTTTCTTAAAGTTTATTTAAACTTTGATGTAAAAGTGTGCTGTTAAATGTAATTTTCGACTAGCATTTTAACAATCGATAGCATAAGGAACGTCTAGTTATTATGTGCGTCAGTAAAGTTCACTTCGGATCAAATTATACTCGGGCATGTTTTAAGTCTTGTAAAAGGGGCTTAAAAATAGCGTAGGGCAGTGCGGATAGAAACAGGTCATTGATGCGGAAGGACCTGGAAAAATTTGGTGAAGATATTATGGACCTTGGACTGGGTGCTGATGTTGAATTTTCGAAAGGACTTAGCAACAATGAATCAGAGCAGGAAACTTCACGGCCAAAATGTGAAAGTTATTTGAAAAATGAAAAGAACGATTTGGAAAAATGAAAAGAACGATTTGGAAAAAAGAAAAGAAACCTATAAAGAAGAGAGAAATAAAGATGTTAGGAAAATTAGCAGTGGCTATTTTTATAGGACGAACATTTCTCCTGCTGCTTCTCGAACTTGTCAAAATCTTTTAGTAAGTCTCTAGTTGGATTGATTTGAAGGATCGAAACCAAGGAAATCATTGCAGAATTAGGCTTGACTTATTCTGCAATCAGTTATTGAAAGGATTTCTGAAATGTTTAACTAGTACACAATATGTGTGGGTTGAATTGAATTTATTTGAATATTACACTGCTACACTTAGCATGAATTTTTAAGCCAAAACACGAAGACCTAAAATCGTTCATTATGATAAATAGTACGTGCCGTAACATATTTATTTATTTCTCCAATCAAGGTATAAACTTAGTACATGTATAGAAATATGAAACTAAGTAAAACAAAAACAAACTACAGATGAATACAAAACTAATAAATAACGCATAAATAAATTAGTTAATAATAAAGAAATGTAAAACAAATAAATGAATAACAGTTAAGTACCAAAATTACAAAATGCTGACAAATTAAGTAGTATAAATGGCTTGGATATGGGATGATTTAAAAAAATGTAAATATACAATACATGTACATAGTATGGTAGGTAGGAGAAGGGGATGAGAGAGCCTTGATAATGCTATTTTTAAAATTTGCTTTAGATATCAGAGGGGAAAAGTTCTGCCTCATGATATTGGGTGTACAACTTAATAACCGGAATTTGACGCTAGATGTAGGTACTAACGAATATCGTGAAAGCTCGAACTTTATATATATATGTCATTTTGAAGGTACATTTAACAGCTATCAAAATCAGTCAACAAAACAATTTTATCTTGTGTGCATCATTATTATTTTTCACGATGAATAACTTCGAAAATTTGTAGAAAAAGACAGCATTTGCGGGAGGTTCTGTTGGGTCATTTTTTTGCAAAGAAAACTGCTGCGGAAAGTCATCGTTTGCTTGTAGAAGTTTATGGTGACGATGGTTTAGCGAAAACACAGTGTTTTGAATGGTTTCAACGCTTCAAAAGTGCCGATTTTGACATCAAAGACAAAGAACGCCCAGGACAGCAAAAAAAGTTTGAAGACGAAGAATTGGAGACGCTACTCGATGAGGATTCGTGTCAAACGCAAGACGAACTTGCTAAATCGTTGGGAGTGACTCAGCAATCCATTTCGAAATGTTTGAAAGCCGCCGGATACATTCAGAAGCAAGGTAATTGGGTCCCCTAAGAGTTGAAGCCGAGAGACGTTGAACGGCGCTTCTGTATGTCTGAAATGCTGCTTGCGCGCCATAAAAGCAAATCATTTTTGCGTCGGATCGTGACTGGGGATGAAAAATGGTTCCATTATGACTATCCCAAGCGCAAAAAGTCATACGTGAAGCCCGGCCAACCAGCCAAATCAACGGCGAAGCCAAATATACATGGCACCAAGGTTATGCTGTGTATTTGGTGGGATCAGAAAGGGCCGTTATATTATGAGTTGAAATTGGGCCAGACAATCACAGGTGACCTATACCAAACACAATTAATACTTTTGAAGCGTGCCATCATCGAAAAACGCCCGGAATATACGACCAGACACGAGGCTATAATATTTCATCATGACAACGCTCGGCCGCATGTTGCAAGACCCGTGGAAAGTAGTGGATGGGAATTTTTGGCCCACCCGCCTTATAGTCCGGACCTTGCTTCGTCTGACTTTCATTTATTTCGCTCGATGCAAAACGTCCTCACCGGAATACGCTTCACTTCAGAGCAAGGCATCCGACATTGGATAGATTCGTTTTTGGCCGCCAAGCCGGCGCAATTTTTTTGGGATGGAACTCATAAACTGCCTGAAAGATGGGGAAATGTTGTAGCTTCAGATGGACAATACTTTGAATGAAATATAATGTAAGAATTTTCCACAATAAAGCATCAAATTTCGCTAAAAAAAATTCCGGTCATTAAGTTGTACACCCAATATTAAATAACTTAAATAACTCGTTTGCTACATATGTTGTGTTGTGTTGGTATTCAATAAGCAATCGTCGGGATCTTGTGATTCTCAGGGGCTGATTGAGCACAAACTTTTCCTTTAAGTATACAACATTAACCATATATCTGATGACATCGAAACTCGATATCGAAAGGGAAACATGTTAATACATTTAAGACGATATTCGTAAGGTGGTAGATTGCTGAAATCATAAGGGTTGAAAACATCTCTCAGATCGAAAAGTAACTATTTCTGAACAGACTCAAATCATTGGCTGTGAATTTCAAAAGTCGGGTTCCAGATAGTGCTCGCATATTCAAGAAGTGGACGCAGGAGTGAAATATATCAGAATTAAGTAGCCCAGATATTCTGAAACTCTTTGACTCGTCGCTTATTTGCTCGGGAAAGCAGTCTACCGTAATGTAGAATGAAGCGGAGCTTTTCGTCCAGGATGACACCGAGATCTGATATGTTTTCAACCCTACTGTTTTGAAACAATTTACATATTAAGTTACCTATTGTGTGTACTTTATAATAAAATTATAATATTAAACCAATCTCTTTTCATTGATATTTTATGCAAAATATACTAAGAGTAGAAACTTTTGCGCCACCCTGTAGATTGAACCGGCGTATTTAAGATGACACTGAGATCTAATATGTTGTCAACCCTACTCAGTGACAGCCGAGGCGGTACGTGTAATGAACGCGTGCAAATTTGCGAGAGAAGCTAATTGCGTGGCCCCACCAATGGTAAGAGGGAGCTTATTCGTGGAGCACCAATGGACTATCGAGTTCAGTTTTGACTGAAAAAAGAAAGCGTCAGATGGTGACCTGATGACATATGACACAAAATCTGTGAATCGATTTTATTAAGTGCAATTTGGTTTGACGATAAATGTACAAGAACTCAGTGAGTTCAAAATATGGATAAACATAGATTACTAGATAAATATTAGCATAGATTACTGGTCCTCGTTCATCAAATTGGTAGCTGAGCTAAAAAAAACCCAAGGCTTACTTTCGGTAGAACACATAAAAAACGAAAAATTCTCATTCATTTCGAACCCGAAAAAAATTTTTATGTGCCGAAAAACCGGGCAGTTCTGTAGTTTCGTTGATGGAACAATAGCGTACTATGAACCCAAAATAATATAAATAAATTACACCACAAAAGGTGGGGTAGATTATCGGTTACATAATCAGCAGAAAATTTAGACGCTACTTTCAAGCGAAGTTGTTCCGAATTTCATATATTGCTGGAGTAAATTCGAAGATAATATGCAATACTTAGTATGCTTCCAAAAAGTCAGTTATGAAAAGAACAGTTTTTCTAACTTTTTAGGAAGTGTACTCATTCATTAGCACTTAGAACGCAGATTCTCTACCATGTCTACCAAAGGAACATCGAAGTTTTATTCCAAGAATTTCCGGCCTTACCGAACCAGTTCCAGCTTAGGATCAGAAAGCAAGGGGTCTCAAATTTAGCCTTGTTCGAAAAAGCATATCTTACGATTCGAGCAAGATGTTTATTTGCAAAAATAATTCTCCCACAAAGCCATAGTGCCAGAAGTGTGCAGGTAACTATGGCTAAAGATATGCTAGTCAGTTTTTTTCACGGAGAGACTATTGTTCTTCTTTTCTTTTTTAAATATCGTTTTATATTTCCATTTTCAAAAGAAAACAATAACTTAACTCTTTAAAAAAGCTAAAATGTAATGGGAAGAAATAGAAATAGCCCAGGGTCAAATTAAATTCCAGCATGGCAACCTTCAAGAATATGATCAAGATGACAAAACCATCAAGAAATAAATGACAGAATGGTCCACAACCAATATCTATGCGGTTTTCGAGGCTATTAATCCCGATCAAATAAACTTAGCTATACTCTTAGAGACGAGAGAGGCCCTAAACGAAATAGGGGCACAGAACAGCCTCGAGTTATGAGTCCCTAGCGATAAGGACCAATAAGGAAACGAAAAAGATGAAAAAAAAACTAGGGCCATACAAGGGAATAAATTGCCCTACATTGGTTCTGTTCTGTGCTGAGGTTTTTCGAAACCAGATACGGACAGGGAAATCAAACATGAATCAAGAAAAATATCGAAAGCTATTAGCTTCTTATAGAGTGTATGAAACAATCAAATGAAGTGGCTTAAAGCCCTATGTAGAGCTTAATCAGGTCGTTTTCATTGTAAAACATATCTAGCCAAGGAGCAAGGCGACTGCTGTAGAGTCCTGCGGAGAGACAGAGATTGAGAGACGCAGATTATGGCTCTGCTCTTCCCTCAATCTGGGTCATTAGAAAAGTTGCGCGCGGTGATATATCCAAGTTCATAAAGAGTCTGGATATCCTATAGGACGTAGCGGTAAGGAGGCACACTATACCCAAGAGGTCGCAGTGCTAGTGACCCCCTGGACCCGCTTCATACATTCAATTTTGCAGCGATTGGGTCAGATATCACGCAACATTTCCTTCAAATATCTGAACAACACAATTTTTCAAAACCAAGTCAAACATCTAACATACATTTGAGACCAACAATACCTAGTGAAGTAGCAGATATAATCGACAATTTAAAAAACGGCGTTTCACCAGGTATCGATAATATAACATTAGGAGACATCAAAATGCTTAAGCAGCAAATAACTAAGGTTTTAGTGAAAATCATTAACAGCCACTTACAAGCCCGTACATTCCCGGCATGCCTTAAATTGCCGATATTAACAACAGTTTTTAAAGGAGGTGACCATTCCAATCCTTCAAATTATCGTCCAACAGCAGTCATCAGTGTGCTAAGCAAAGTGTTTGAAAGAGTCATAAATGCTCGAATAATTGATTATCCTCCACTGATTGATTACTCCAATGCAGTATGGTTTTCAGGAGCAACCCTTGACGCGGTTCAGTTTATAAATCAATCACTGGATAAAGGTAATTACGCGGCAGCAATTTTCGTCGACCTAAAAAAGGCTTTTGATACCATTGACGACGAGATTTTGTTTCTGCGACTGGAAGAGTATGGGATTTGCATGAAATTTAAATCTGTTATTAAAAACTTCTTGTTGGATAGAAGACTAGTGACAAAACAAGGAAGCTACACCAGTCAGGAATGTTCTATAAACAAAGGTATTCCACAGGGATCGATCTTAGGGCCTATACTTTTTCTTATCTACGTGAACAGGGTTCAAAGTCTCAGGCTTTCTGGTAAGATAGTTTTGTTTGCTGACAATACGCTCCTGTTATATGCTGGAAAAGATGAGACAATCATCCAAAGTACAGTAAATATGGATATGGATAAATACTTGAGATGGCTGCGCCAGAGTAAACTCGCTATACTTAAATGTCCACAAAACTAAATACATTATGTTCCAGCAAAAAATAAACGCCCTATTAATCCATGTATTCAAATTGATGGGAGTTGAACTGGAGAAGGTCGATTCAATAAAATACCTGGGATTGATTTTGGATGAAAAGATGTCCTGGACCCATCACATCAATTACATCAGGATTAAAATCGCACCATTTATCGCAACACTGAGAAGACATGATTTCCTGGAAAAACGCACTCAACTCCTAATCTTAAATGCGTTTACCTTGTCTACTGTTAAATATGGAGCAATCTTTTGGAGCCAAACATCTAATCATAACATCGAGCTAATTGGGAGACTTGTGATTAAGGCGATAAAGGTTAAATTTAGGTTGCCGATCTTAACACCAACGGGCGACGTGTACACTCGATCAGGGTTGTTGAGCATCCAACAGATTGTTAATCTCGAAAGAGGCAAAATAATTTACCAAATTATCAACAGCGGGCTTAAATGGCCAGATATTCCTCGAACTGTTGGAGAGTTAACTAGCAGAGAAACAAGATCAACCAGGAACCTTTTAGTTTGTAAACCAAGAACGGATAGATTAAAGCTAGATCCAATACAACAGGCTATAGCCTTCTACAATACATTGCCAGATCCGTTAAAGAACTCAACCAATATCATGAGATTCAAAGAAAACTTAAAATTGCACATAAAAATTAACAACGCACAATGACGAATAACACCAGAGTTTTTTGTATACTTTTCTCTGGACACAAGTCAATGAAGACAGTAATAAGTTAGTAAGTGAGTCTTTCATATTGATAAGAATTGTGCTGTCCCTTATACCAACAAACTAGTTGTCTGGGAAGCACTATGACATACTTACTGGAGGGTAAAGATGGTGCACATGGACTGTGCACGCTGATAGAGCGATGGAGAGTGGAAGGAAGGAGGAAAAAAAAATTATGGCTTAAATGTTACAGTTTGTTTGTAGTTTTGTATAAATTTTGATAGAAGAGCATCAAACTTCTTATTTATACAATATTGGCTTATGCTATTTATACATCATTGGCTATATATGCTAGAATTTAGTCTTGGTCAATGTGATTTTGGAGATTTATTAGAGTTCGCTACAAGAAGTATAGTATTTACATTACTTTAAAACCGATAACTAGCCCTAGATAAATTCGTTTATTCTTGATGTATATCTGCTTTAACTAATTCTACCTTCAAGCCACAGACCATTCCTATATTTAAGCATTTTAACGATTAATGTCGACAAACTTGCAGTGCGAAATCAGCACAAACTTAAAGTTCATGACTGCCAAGGCATGCCACAACCGTAAATCTAGGCTTATTAAAACTGAAAGTCTCAAGTAAATCGAAAAATACCTGACTTGAATTTTGCGTACTGCACCGTTAGCATTATTCAACAAAAAGTAAAGTAAATCGAAAAATACCTCAAGTAAATCGAAAAATACCTGACTTGAATTTTGCGTACTGCACCGTTAGCATTATTCAACAAAAAGCGAATATCATTAAGCAATAATCTGCTATGCTCTAGCTTCGGCTAGCGACGAAAAATCTGGCCCAATATCGCCCAGCCATTATAAAACAGACCTCAACGTAATCGGCTTTTCCCCCGGCGCTCCATTCACTGCCTGGCTGGGTTACGAAAAACCAGTAGCGACGAGTGTAAGCACTCATTCGAACAGGTAAATTATTTCGTTTTACGTTGATCGAATTTTTGGTGCATACTAAACTATGATACTAAACGAGTTTCCACGATTCAGGAAACATACGGTGAGTTGGTTGCGATCTCTCTCACAACATTTTTATTCAAATTAGTGTATGAGAGGAAGCTAAAGAAATTAGCTGCAACAGAGTTAACTAGTTGGCAACGAAATCTAGAGTAAGAATCTGCTGTCCCGCCGATCGCTACGATTGGTCAGGTTCTACGACTTCACCACGTATGCAACTCAGCCTGGGGGCACAAAAAAGCACACAAAACGAAAATAAGCTAGTCACTAGCAGCTAAGCAAATACCAAGCAATTAGAAGGGCTGTTAGCGGCGCACAGACATATGGTTAGTGTGCAAGCGACAAAAAGTGAAATGATTTACCTGCTGTTGCTGGAGCTGCTGTTGCTGAAGCTGTTGAGCGGCACCCGTACCTCCACCGATAACACCAACACCAATACCACCCCCGCCGAAACCAACTGAACCACTTTGTGGGATCGCAGGTGGCAATGGCTGGCCGCCAGCATGCTGCCGATTATTTATCCTCGACATTATCGATTTTTAGGCGTGAAATTGAGACAATTTTCCGATCTATCTCAATGGCCTGCTTCTTCAGGCCAACACGCTCGATTTTTCCTATGATTTTTCTCCTGGTTTCTTTCGTTCTGCAACTTATGGCGGTCGTTCACATCCTGCTTTAAAACACAATTCAGCGGTCTGTTCGATGCAGGTCACGCAAACGGGGGTAACGAGTCGTGGAGCACACGATTCGGCGACACTTTGGGAGTGTTGGCGATTATTTTCTTCACCCGTGGCAAATCGATTTCTGCACTTCCACTTCTCGGCAACACAGCACCAATATCACATGAACGGCGGCTACTTAATGAGCACTCGATTGCGAAAAATGCATTCAGGGAGCCAAGGGGATGAGAAACACACCAAGAAATCAATACCACAGGTCACAGATGGGGCTTTTCAGCAAAATAAAACCAAAAAAAAATCAACTGATATCAATCGCAGCCTGAACGAAAACAACGAATAACCCGTGATTAAGCCAATTTACGAATGCACTGATAAGGCAAATGTTGTGTGCGATTACCGAAATAACAATCGTCAATTTTCTTAGCGAGGGAACGGAAAAATTCGTACGGAAAAACGGAAATATGGGAAAATTTTCTTCTGCCTATTGCGAACAGTGACTTTCTTTTTCCCCGATATTAAAACGACGACGAACGTCACGCACAAAATGCCAAGTTGACAACTTGATTACAGTCGCGTCTCGCTCTACAGCGTCTCTGTCTACTGTTCACGATATATGAAGATTTACACGTCAAAATATTCAGGGGGTTATAGTCGTTTTCTTCAGATGTATGCTGAACAGAGCGTATAACAGTTCGGTAACGTGTATACTGTTTTCCTACTCTTCTACCGGTTTATGTTTAAAAAAAAAGTCAAACTAGAAATCCACTCACCCACCACACTCACTACGAGATGAAAGTCGGAATGAATGAACGGAGCGACAGGATGATTTAGCGAAATTCTACTCACAATGTTCTCTTGTGGTTTGCTTGCTTGTCTCGCTCTAGTAAATTTATTTACACCACTTTTTCCAACCGTCGTACACTATGCAATTTGCGGGCAGTATAATTTGCACCGAAATTCACGAAATTAAACCATGAATTGATGTGATTCCAATTTGTTGACACTCAGACAATTTACCTGAATCAATTTTCCGAGATTTCACGCCCGAAAATTAAGCGCAATCACGAAAACCTGCACGAATCCAGACTGCCGTGTCAAGATGCCAACTTGGAACTTTCATTTTTCTGACGTTTCTCCCGTTCGTTTGTCGTGTGGTCTCGTAAACTGTCCTAAATCTTTCGAGAGCAGTATTTTCCCGCCAGGTGGATACGTTTGTGACAAAAATCGGCTGCTGTGGTGGAGGTGGAATGCCCATGGGACAATTTGACATTTGAATGCGAAGTTGTAATTTGTGACACTGACAATTCCGAGCTGACGTGTTTTCGTTTCGAAGACCGTACCAACGATTCACATAGAAAGCGGTCATCGTCTCGTCACTGGGCCAGAGTCTGTAGAGTTTAGATTAGGTTTCGTGTTTTTTGTGACTTTGTACTGTGAAACGTCTACTAATCAAGTGTGAATTTTATGAAAGCACAATCACTGGAACACGGAGCACACAATAGACGAGTGAAATGGCACTGATGACTATGATTGCTCGTGTGATTGATGGTCTTCCACTTGTTGGAACCATGCAGGACGACGAACAGGTAACATTCTGATTGGATAGCTCGAGTCGAATAAGGATTCACAGTTCTCGCTAACATTTCAGTCTGGCCGAAGTATCCTGGAGTATCAGAATCAAGCCAAGATGCTGTTTCGTAAACTGGGCTCACATTCACCGCCTCGGTGCAGTATCGAAACCGGTCCTTATCTATTCCAGTAAGTTACTTGATAGTCATCTTAGAATTTAACAGCAAAAATGTAGAGATCCTTTTAACCGAAAACTACTATATTTCAGCTACCTAATTGAAAACGACGTATGCTATCTTGTGATGTGTGATAAGATGTACTCAAAACGATTGGCTTTCAATTATTTAGAGGATTTAGCACAGGAATTTCATCAGAATTACGGTCGCCGGGTGAATTCGGTGACGCGACCCTATGCATTTATCGAGTTCGACGTATACATTCAAAAAGCACGTAAACAGTTGACCGATCGTCGAAGAAACATAAATACAATCAATACACAATTACAGGATGTGCAGAGGATAATGGTAAGATGAGGGAATTGATTAGATTTTGGATGATTTTCTAAGATTGTTTCTGGTTGAGATTATGCAGAAATATTCTCATGTTTTAGTTCAATGTTTCTTAATATTTGGTTATATTTCAGGTGCAAAATATTGACGATGTGTTACAGCGAGGAACAGTGTTATCAGGTGAGTACATTTGGCGAAACCATAGATTGCTTGCGTTTTGTTAAGTTAATGTCGAAAAACCTTCATAAGGTTTCATGAGAACGATGCAGGAATATCTAAGATTCTTACTCCCTGAAAAAATCACTTGCTGACCAGAGATAACCTCTGCTATGACCTGTATGACCTTTCCCAATACCGTACAGTAGTTGCTTGCGATTCATAACGCTCCTCTGCGTTGCGCGCTCGCCACTCTGGCTCGATAATTTTCAAATTTTAAGGCAGTGACCCTTACTTTGCATTAGGACCTTAGACGATCGCCATGAGTGGACTCAGCGAGATTACAGTCCTTAAAGCCCTATAGCATGCTTTTCGGATGTGCTCCTCGTAAGTCGGCTTCGAGTCAAGAGTCAAACCGAGATACTTAGCTGCTTTTTAGTTTTGGAATAGTTCGGAGGCAACCGTCATGGGAATGACAGGGGCATCCATCTTTTCGGTAACATGAAAATATCAGTTCGCGTGATTACCAGCTGGGAACCATGGTTTTCCACCCAACCTCCAATCCTTTCATTACTTGGTTTAATTTCAACTGAGCGAAGTGGGGATTTCTGGAGGTAATGGCAGCTGCTACATCATCAGCGTAAGATACCAAGGGCATATCTTCTGGCATTTCAACGTGCAGTAGACCGTCGTATCGACCGCATTCCACAGGCATCTTGTGCTACTGTGACAGTAATATTTCTGCGGTCGTTTCCCTGGTTCCTTTCATATACTTATAAGGTAATGATTTTTCAGATAATCTGAAACCACGGCTACACTTGAATATTCTGCTCAAGATCCTCTAAAATATCTGTAACTCTCTCTGAATCAAAAACGCTCCGAACATCCAGCGTCACTTAAAAAGCGACTGGTCTAGCCTGATAACAAGCGGCTCGGCGCGATTTACTACCCCGATGGCCGCCGTCATCTCCATAACTAATTTTTGCCGTGTGTTCTCGCTTCGCATTCCCCACTTCTTTTTGAAGTTTCCAGCGACCACCAAAACATCCGAAAGATCTCATAGAGTATCTTCCGGTGCTTTCGTTTACCCGCGAAATACCCTAATTGGGTCGTTTGATGCCTCGTTTTCAGATACAAACATATCGATGACCGGGATCAAACCTATAGAGCTGCATAGGCCAAAGAATCTATGGTATACAGCAGGGGTGGGCAAACCTAATACTGGTATGATCGACATTAATTTTTTTAATTTATGCGCGATCGACTTCGAAAAATGGGTTAAATTAAAAACAATTAATAATTTAATTAAGGTCTTTATTGATATTAATATATTAAATATATTGTACTACTACTTTGTGCAATTTGCTTTATTAAAAAATATTTTGGATTAATTTTTGATGTATATGCGTAACTCTCCATTTCATCAAAAAGTATTAGTAGATCTTGTAGAAGTAGATCTCTGAAGTGATGAGTTAGGCTTGTAAGCACTGATGGACAATCGAATAGATGCCATTAAATGGTCATCAGTCAGAGGACTCCTAAGTTGCGATTCGATGTTTTTCATTTGAGAAAACGTTGCTTCACATAGATAAATGGAAGCAAAAAAAATGTCAAAATCCTCATTGCCGCCAATCTCAATAATAGATATTTTTTATGGTAATAAAACCAAAAAATTATTTTCATTTGCACGTGCTATTGCTAAAATTTCTAACTCTAGATCCGATGAATTCAATTGTAAGAAATGCTAATTTCTTTACCCACACTGGATCTTCCAATTGTTCATGTTTTTCTCCCAATGTGTCCAAAAATGCAATAATTTCAAGCGAAAGACTTAGAAATCTTTGCAAAAAGCTTCTTCAGCTAAGCCATCTAAAGCTTAGTAATGTTTTCGATTTCACGTTAAATTTTGATACGAATTTTCACGTAAAATTTATCTCGACGAAAATTTAGCTTGAAAATAAGCAAGAGTGTACTCACTTTTAAGCGTGAAAAACTTCTTGGAACATGCTTTCGCTTTGAAAATGCAGATAGCTTTGGCACTTGTCTCCAATCATTTCACGCCAATTTAGTATGTGCAGTTCATTCTTTAGACTAGTACTGAGTTAATGGTGAAGCTAAACTTTGACATGTCTCCATTATCTGGTCATTCTTTCGAGCGAAAATTCTGAAAATGGAGAAAAGCGGAGACACTTATCATTTCTGACGGATAAGATATCAAGAATTTCAATTTTGTTATTGAAAAGACGTTTACGCAATTCAATTTTCAAATTCAAACACCAAATGTCACTTTTTAGCTCCAAAGAATGAACTGCACAAACTAAATTGGCGTGAAAAGATTTTAATTTAAAATTTTATTTTATCTAAAATTGAGATTAGCCTTTGTTGCGCTGTGTGCGACAGTTTACTACCTCGGTAGCAGCGAGACGAATGCAAATGCAGGCAAGGTGTGTAGCGGGAAGCAAAAAAATAAAGTGTGTACTTTAGAACAGAGAGATTTAAGGAAATGAAACAACCGTATACGTATACGAGATTTAGTGAAGCAGTTTTACTAAAATGATATAAATCTATAAATTGCACAAATCGAGAGCATAGCTATCTCGGATTTTCCCTTTGGCTTCTCCGCTACCAAGGCTCTGCGAGCTTTTGTGTGAACTGAAACTGCGTGAACTGTCCGATTGGATCTATTAAGCCAAGGTCCATTCAAAAATGTACTGAATAAATCGTCTACTAAATTTTTAGTTCACATTTGAAATTAACCTAGTAAATTATTAAAAATGTCTGTGATCGACTGTCGAACTGTTTGCGATCGACCGGTCGATCGCGATCGACCGTTTGCCCACCCCTGGTATACAGTATATAATTTCTCCTTCAATATAGTTCGTTAGTCTTTCCAATTTGGGCTCGGGTTTGACATACTAGCTGCTTGAAAGAATCTTTCGCAGTGCAACATCTCTACGTATTCACTTGGAAGACTCTCATCTATGAAGCTTCATCTTCTGCGCTCCAAGTGTTTCTCTGAAAGCTTGGCACGCTTCTGACCGCAGAATGTGATTAGCTTTTCCTAGTTTGGCCTTCTCATTGCACAACAAGCAGAATGACGCAGCAGCGCATACTTTTGCGAGATAGATCTGGCCCTTTTTAGTCCTTTTTTGTGTGGTCGTAGCCATGCACGTGCAACAGCGACCACTTCGAGTGGCCTCCTTACTATTATTCGTATTTGCCCATCCTTAATTAGCTTCACAACTTTTGCGTCATCCAATTCTACTACGGCATTCCACTGCACCTTCGCATATCTCTCCCGAATCGCTGTCGCTACTTCTTCCTCAGTTGTAAGGCTGTCTAGGTCAAGAATCTCCATTGTGGCCTTGGAAATTAGTTTCTTAACCTCTCCGAGGACCCCAACCACCGTTTGAATAGCATACCACGATATCCTCGCATTTTGCGAGCGTTACTAGTATTCCACCGCCTGCCGACTTTCTTATTTGACGTGCCTGTGCCCTTACTTTGCTCGGGCTCCTGCGGATATGCTGAAGGACTTCCGCGTAAGTTTTCCCTGAGGTGGGCTCTATCATCACTGCTTCTTTCTTTTTTTTCTTAGCACTAGGCGCTTGTGTTCTCTTTCGCCTGGGTTTGCTTGTTTCGGACTGCAGTTTTAATGGCACTTCTTCAGGTGAGGATACGGGTATCTTTTAGCCACAGTTACCCAGGGGTTCTGATCAGTGGCTCCTGTTTCGGTTCGCGGTCTAGTCGTGCTTTCTCGATTCAGGTCAAATTCAGGTGTCCTTACCTATTTTGAGGCTCTAGCTTTCGCGGTGAGTGGAATTTCAGCTGGCTCTTTATTTACACGATCCTTGGACAAATTATTCTTTCGGCTCATTTCCAGGGGCCCTATTATGATTCAAATTCCGAAATCGGAATTCGTAAAATTTTCCGTCTCGCCAATGGTCGGTTTCGTATTATGATCTATTCCGAAATCGGAAATTAATTCCCATTTTAAACTGCAGACAGCTTCACTCGAATGGGTTAAATCGATTCCAGATTTCCAATATATTTCCAATCATGTGCCAAATACCTATTTAAATTTAAAAAAAACGGGACGGAGTTTCATTGTTTCTTGCTAACATTGACTCTATGGCAATTTATTTTGCTTTGCCTAAGTATGGTCAGTCGGAAATAACAAAAAATAAGGATTAAAATTTAATAAGTCGAAATAAGTCCAGCAGGTAAGGAGAATCTTATAAGAATGTAATATGACGAATTTTAAAATTGGTGGCAAAATTACGGTTTATAACACACGGTGTCTATCACCTACCCGAATTCCAGGTTTTACTTAATCATATCAATCGAACCGAAAAAACAAAGAAATTTGAAAATTAAAAATCCGCCAGAATCCGCCAAAAAATCCGACCACAAATGAGCTGTCGGATTAGACGACTCGCCTTCGGAATTTACAATCCGAAGTTGGCGGATTCCCATGCAAACAGCAAATCATAATACGAAAATACGATATCGTATGAATTCCGATTTCGGATTTTGATTCATAATAGGCCCCCAGCTCGACCTTTTTTCAATTCGTCCTGCAGACCTCAATTACATTGAGAGCTTCCTGAATTTGTTTTTCACATGTTGTGACATGTTCTTTTGAGCCTGAGATGCTGTTGTCATGACCTTGACAGTATGTCGACATTTCCTCAGTATCTCCTCGTCCTGATTTAAATTTGGTGTTGTAACTTCTCTTTGTACGTATCGTAACTTTTAGAGAAGTAACTACTGCCACGCATTGACTTCGTATGTATATTCTTTTGAACCAAAACCAGTTGCATGTGTGGAGTTTTCTCATCCACTTTTTTGGTGTTCGTTTCTTTCGTCACCACTAAAGAACTTTAGGTATCCGACAATTGGAACACTCTCGGTTCTGTTCTCAAAAATCTCTTGTCAGCAGGTGCCGTCCTTTGTGCCTTTGATCTTCCGACGAAGGGATCGATGTCCTTAATAACTGACGCATCACCGTTAAATACTGCTTGATTTTCGTCGTCATTTAACGAATTTATCATCATGTTTTATGGGCCCCCCTCACAGCCACTCTCTAAGCCCCGTTGGATAGTCGCCTTAATCATCCCGTGGTTATCTATGCAAGCAGAGAGGCTTCTCGTATGTTTCTCGCTTGTCCTTTCTTCAAACTCCTTCCTTAGAGTCACGCCGGCTATTGCTTGACGAGTGCTTCCTGTTCAAATCGCAACGAGGTATCATATCTGGCTTCACCGATTGAATCCGACCTCGCAGCTCGTTACGTGGCAACAGGTCTCAGGAAGTCTTCACTGTTCCGTTCGCGCGTGCAAATGCGTAATGACTTCTCTTCTCCTTTCGTCAGGATCCCTAGACTTCATAATGAATTGGGGCTTGGAACTCTGCCACAGTCGTTCTGTACCTTTAAAAGACATTTAAAAATATTTATTCTTGACCTGAGCATTGGGGCATTCGATTGTTGAATTGTATTTTCTTTTTGTAAACATAAATCTTTTTTTTTTAATCTTTTTCTTATTTCATTGCCAGAATTGGAATTTGTATTCTGTTACGATGATGTTTTTGTAAATAAATAAATAAGTAAAGGTTCGCAAAAGCCCTTATGGGAACATCTGTTCAAAACTTGATCAGAAATACAACCAAACTGAACCTATTCCTTCAACCCAATGGAGCAAGCTTCGAACGTACTCTGAAGTCTGCCAAGGTTTTAACGGGACGGAGGCGGCATCGATAGATGACACTCCGGATAGTTCAGTATACCACAACCACCAGTCCAAACGCATCAATTCAAAATCGTCTGTCAAAATTCTTGTCCTCATAAAGTATACCAGGCAGCGCCGTTGTAGATACACCATATCCATGTCACAGCACTGCTGGTGGCAGTGTCGCATTGTATCAATGACTGACTATAAAGAAAACAAACGGATAAGAGGAGGGAAAGATAGAAAAATAAGGTAGCGGATAGCAGGCACTCTCGGATGTACGGCTTACGCATTCCTGTATTTGGATGCATTATCCGGAAGCCCAGGCGGGCAGTGCTCACAAAGTGCAAAAATCAACACAAATATTATACAGAAGGTTTGGTACTCGGTGGCCATTTTTGTAAGGAGACATTCTTTGATATATTTTGAGCGAAAAATCGTTCTTCAGGGTGGTCCGGTTTTCAAAATCTACGGAGCTACAGGGTGGTCAAGAAAAGTTTTTCGGACCTATACCCTGACTCACTTAAATCGTTATATCTTGAAAACTAATAATCATAGCGCACAGTTTTATGGCTTGTTTTTTTATGCAATCAAATTACCTTTAATTTGATGTAACGTCCTAAATTGTTACTGTTACTGATTCTGAGATATTTACTTCAACACAAAATTTTGGCCCTTCTACTTCGAAAATTTGGTGTTCAATGTCGTTTTTCTCAGAAAACCTCATTAAAATATGCCATTTTAATTTTATATTTTTATAGGCCATATTATTGCCTACAAAAGTTGGATACATACTTATGACTTAGGTTTTACCATTTTGCAAGTAGTAAGCAAAAACACATATCGCTTAAAAACTGAATATGCCATAAAGTGGCCCGCGTTTTCGATCTACACTTTTTGCTTGAACTGAAAGAATTCATTAAAGGTTTTTATGTTTTTTTTGAAAATTTTTGAGCTACAGTAAATGTTCAAAATGGCCAGCTTCATTTTGAATGCACGCTAAAGCTCGTTTCGCAAGCGTTCTTTTCATATTCATACTTCTCAGTTGCTGCCTCACTTCTGTTGCAGCCGCATCGATCCTGGCATTTAGGTCTTCCAATTTTGATACTTTCGATGTGTAGACAAGGTCCTTCATCCGTCTCCATCCAAAAAAATGCATAACTGTAAGATCAAGAGATCTCGCAGGCCAGTGTATTGGTCCATTTCTACCGATCCAGCGATTGGTATAATTGGAATTCAACCACTCTCTGACTGGTCGGCCATAGTGAGCTGAAGCACCATCGTGTTGGTAAAACATGGAAGTAAATCGTTGCAGCGGAATATCCTCCAATAAGTGCTGCAGATCATGTGTTAAAAAATGTAAGTAATTGGTACTATTTAAAGTAGGCGGGAGCCTAATATATACAATTAAATCGTTACCAATCACTCCTGCCCATAAATTTACGCTGAACCTATGCTGAAACGTTGAAGTCCTTCTCGTGTGTGGATTGCTCTCAGCCCACGTATCTAAATTGTGAAAGTTTTTGATACCGTCGCTGGTAAATAAAGGCTCATCCGTCCAGAGAATGGGGTTCCAAATATTTTCGTTGTCTGTTTCTCATGTAGCCGATTGCAGAATTCCATCCTTTTGGGCAAATCGATCGGTAGCAGCTCCTGCACTGGTGTGTGATGGTAGGGATGTAAACGGGCTGCTTTTAAAATACTCCAAACTTCCCTCGTAGACACGTTAAACTGCAACGCCAATCGTCGAATACTGATTGATGAGTCAGTTTCCACTGCATGCAGTATTTCTTCATCGGTCCGTACAGCAATTGCAGGCGCAGGATTTGCGTTTACTCGGCTCGTCCTAACGCTGCCAGTTTCCCAAATCCTTGTGTATAGTTGCGGTGGGGATATCTCTGTTGATACAAAGATTGCGCCGCTTGTGAACTTCCCCGGCACTCTCCATATACGTACATAATATCTGCATATTCGTCATTAGTGTAGTGAGACATTTTGAATTTATGTTTGAAATTTTAGTGATATCTTCTAGTTCGAGTAATGTACCGAAACTCACAAAAATTTGAAAGTGGTTCTGTTTTTATAGGGTCTTAATTTTTTACGTATTCCATTAATAAAGGCCAAGAACTGCACCCAATTTTACCTTTAACATCCAGGTAGGTGCTTCAATTATGTTGAAACTAATTTTAATTTAGTTTATTTTATTGATAGTTTAAAAAGTAATTACTTAAGTACAAAAGTACAATTTAAACTTTTCTTTTCAACGAGGGCCACTTTACGGCATATTTACTTTTTAAGCGATATGTGTTTTCGCTTACTACTTGCGAAATGGTAAAATCTAAGTCATAAATATGTATGCAATATTTGTAGCCAACAATATGGCCTATAAAAATATAAAATTAAAATGGCATATTTTAATGAGGTTTTCTGGGAATAACGTCATTGAACACAGAATTTTCGGGGTAGAAGTGCCAACATTTTGTGTTTTGAAGTAAATATCTCAAAATCAGTAACAGTTACAATTTAGGACGTTACATCAAATTAAAGGTAATTTGATTGCATAAAAAAACAAGCCATAAAACTTTGCGTTATGATTATTAGTTTTCGAGATATAACGATTTAAGTGAGTCAGGATACAGGACCGAAACACTTTTATTGGCCACCCTGTAACTCCGCAAATTTTACAGGGTAAGGACCGAAACACTTTTATTAACCACCCTATAGAACGATTTTTTGCTCAAAATATATCAAGGAATGCCTCCTTACAAAAATGTCCACCGAGTACCAAACACCCTGTATATTCGTGAATTAGCATTGCAGACCCGGGAAAGTCACACCGGTGATCATTATTTGCTGCTTGATATCTGTCAGGTGGACTAGGTTTTTGGGTAGCATGAATATGGGATTTTATAAAATTTTGTGCAATTTTATATAATCCACCTTAAAGGAGACTAGTATTATGGATGGGTTTTCTTGGTGTTGGTTCGTGGCTGCTTATTCGTATGATTAGTTATTCAGACATCTAGTCGTAGTCAACGTTTACAGTCAGATGTAGCAGTGGTATCATCTTATATCATAGTGACAACACAGCTAAACCGCATTCCACGCCTAAATTAATAGTTCTCCGAGGCCGTTTTACTACTGCGTCCTACCCCTACCAACCACCGGGGGATGCATCCAGTACTACAAAACCGCCTTGGAAAATTGCTAGTGCTAGTCTCAGGATACAATAAGGGAATTGAGAGTTTATTTGCGCCGCTATAGCCTGCAATAAACCTTCAAAATAAAGTTTCCTTGCGCGAACTATCATGTAATTAGTTCGTTCAATCGGAGAAATACGTTCTGATGGAGTGTACTTCCTCCAAAATAAACACATAAATTGTTGTTAGATTTGTTATTAAACCCGTAAATTTGAAAAATTTTGCGCAATAATGTTTTAATGTGCATTTATCTATCTTAACATATTTCAACTATCCATTAAATGTCTCAGAAGATAAAATCATCAACGTTCTCTCTTTTTTCTCTCTCATTTCAGAACTCGATACGAAAACACAAAATCTAACAATGATGTCGCAAAAATATAAAAAAGACGCAACATATTTAAATCGTAAGTCGATGTATGTTAAAGCCGCAGCTATCGGTATAGTTTTTATTGTATTCATTTTATATTTCTGGGTACTCTAGATTCATTTAGCTTCATTTCATTTAGTCCTTCTGACAATAAAATTGATGAATCCAAATTCATATTACAATTTAGTTCCGAAAAACATCCCAAAATAGAAAGTCAAAACAAGACAAACTAACAACAAAAGTTCAATCTGTAAACCAAACAAAATGTCAAGAAAAAACTCATCAAAATGGCGAAAAATAATTTGTTGAAAATATTCGAAAACGCCGAAAAACTGTATTTCGCATAGCATTATTTTTTAAAGCCAGAGAGCGAGGGAGAAAAGTTTAATTTAAAGACGAACCTATAGCAAAAAGTAGTAAAAAAAAAAGTAAAATTATTACATAATAATTCAGATGAACCCAACAGGTGAAAGAGTTAAAATAAAGTTTGAAAAAAACTGAGTGCCCTTCCTAGGTAATGGTCTGTATATGATAGAAAAAACAAACTAAATAGAAACCTAATGTGAAAACAAACTATGTAAGCTTACACCACCACCAGCATCTTCAACAACACATTTTATCGTTGGTTGATTTTTTCTATTGTAGTCCTACTCAAGTTGTTTATGTGTTATATTTTGTATTAAAATGAGAAGAAGAAAAAGAAAAACGATGTGAGATGAAATCGAAATAAAAAAGATGATGTATTTATAATATTGAAAAAAAACGATGTATTTTATTTATGCATTCGATGCACAATTTTCACAGAATTTCAAAAATTTTTAAATAATTTCACTTAAGGATATTCATTTGCGTGTGACTTCAATCAAGTTTTCCCTTCATTTTCTCTTCCACTTGAATCCGATTCGTCATCGTCTGAAGCATTCTCCTCGCTAAACAGCAAATTCCGTGGCTGTGCTTCGAGCTCGGCTTTACGTTTTTGACGTTTAACGCGTTTCTGAGCTTTTATATCATCCTTTTCCTTTTTGATCTCATCTTCGGTTTTGATTCGATCCACAGAAACTTTCCGGATTTTGCGACCATACATTTTATTCAAACTTTCTTCGTATTTTTTCGATTCTTCAATGACATCTTCATCTATTGAATATTTAGGGAGTTTCATAAAGATTCTCAACCTTCAGGTCCATAAAATTATCCTACTCACCACTATCAATTATATCATACTCCTCTTCCGCGACATCATAGCAAACGTGGACAACTGGAAACTCAACGATAATCTTCCCAGCCAGATTCGCTCTCAAAGTCTTCTTACAGTCCAGCTCGTAGAAGCGGCGACTGCATCGTTTGATCCCCTCGGCCTTTAGTAATATCTTCAAGCCTCCAACACCTCGACTCTGATACACTTCCAAACACTTCTTCATCGGCACCTGCTCTTCCTTTTCCGCCTCCTCGGTCTTCTCATCTTCACTGTCCGCGCGCAAATATTTATCCAGCAACTCGAACAACTTTCTATTTTCACAACATTTCTCATCGACATACTTCATTCCATTGGCATTCGCGAAAATCCACTCGATACGCCAATAAATCAAATCCTGTTTCCGATCGTAGTACGTCGTATTGGCTTTTTGACGTGCGAAATTCGGCAAAAGGAATCGGACAGTTGTTTTACGTTCGCGTGCTGCATTACATAGTTTCAATAAATTGGTCGGTAACATTTTATTGTATCTGGTGTACCGTTTGATTTTATCAGTTTTACGATCTTCAACGTAACGTGTACATTCCTCGAGAAAATAATAGTCATTCATAAAATCCATTTTGGTCATTTGTTTTAACGTTATGAACTTGGTACGATCACGAACTCCGTCACAGTTCAATTCTTTTTTGTGAATATTTATGCACTTGATGCAGCACGTTTTAACTTCGCACTTTGGACAGGTATATCTTGCTTCTGTATAATTGCATACTTCACATTTACCTAGCCTAATTTTTATTGGAAATTGATATTGATTGTTATATTATTTTGTTTGACAACAAAGTTAGAGGTTTGTTAGTTTTTGTGACATTGATTTGTTTCGTTAATTATTTCTTACCTGGGAGATAAGGGACAGCCTGTGAACGATGATGTAGAATCGGTATCGCTTTCCATTTTGCACTGGCGCTTCATGGTTAAAATTGATTGAACAGAAATCTGTACAACAGTAAAGTTTACAGTTAGAATAATTGATCGACTTTTCTGTTAGGCTAAATCGAACAAAAATAATTGCTATACTTCAATTTTATTTATTTTTAAATTAGATGTAGATTTATTTGTTTTCATATTGTGCATGGATAATTTTTGCTATCTACAAGTCAAAACATTAATGTTTTAAAGCACCTATCTTCGTCTCTTCACTTAATTGCTATGAACAGCCCCCTTGGATCTTTTTATATCAAAATATTAAATTAAAGAATTTTAATTTTTTTTACCTACGACTAAATCAAATTATAAATAAATTCAAATAAATTGTGTCGCATCTGTTTGACCTTTCCACTCTAATTTCAAAAGTTAAGGTAAAATTGGATGAACTGTCCAAGGTTTATTCTGTGAATGTGGAATTTAGTTCTGATATAATTGAAAAATACTGAATTAAATTAAAACTGATTGCAGAAGAACACTACTGCCAAAATCTCTTTTATTTTTTTAAAGTAACTTCTTCTATCTTATCCTAAAAACCTAAAATTTAACAGGATTGATCAGAAACAATGTTACCCATGAAGTTTTAGTTGCATATTCGCTTACAATAAATAAGTTAATCGAGCGTCATGAACGAATCTCAATCAAGTGAAGAGTGCTTTTCAATGTCCCTGGATATTGTAACTCAAGTTATATTTTGACTTTTTCTGCCGATAGTTTTCACAAAACAGTTTTCTTTACTGAATTATTCTCCAAGTTTAGTTTGTGTCATGTTTCCAAACAATTAAATTCAATAATAAATTCAGTGGAAGATAATGGAAAAGAAAACAAAAAAGATTTCCCGGTGGATAGTTTTTCCGGTCGAAATCTTTCCCTTGAATCTCCCGAAAAGCAATACGAACTCATTAATGGGTCATCAAGTAATTAATTCCAGTCATTGATGAATATTGATAACGAAGATACTGAGCGTACATTTTTACGCCTTTGCGCGGTCGCACGTTTGCTAGCGAACAGTCAAATTCTTACTGCAGGGTTTACATGATGTGATTGCCGTTCATTAAAAAAAAAATAATTAAAGGCGAACCTAATATATCCTGCCCATATATCGCCACAAGACAAGCGAAAGTATAAAGAAGAAACCACATACCTTCTATACTTAAAACTTTAAAAAAATTGGCTGATCTACTTAAAATAATATCAGTCCAACGTAAAAAGGTGCGGTGAAGATAAAAAAAATTATAACAGCAGCCTACGCAATGTCGAAAATGTTAAGCATTTCCTCCCGACGAAAAGGTTCATGTTTGGAGGATTTCGCAATAAAACTGCTTGTCCGCTGAGCGATCCACAACACATGAAATGTGCCGTATGCAGTGCTGTCATTTTACTGCAATTGCAGTATATCTGTTGCAATTTGATGCAGTTTACTGCAACATTGCATTTGAGTTTCGTCTATTGCATTTTACAAAATTTGCTACTTGTTTAATTGAGCTAGCATATTTAGTAAGTTAGTTTTGCTCTGTTTACTTACATGTATATGCAACTGTTAGCCATTTTGAACTAAGAATTAATAAGAATTTCCCCAGTTCTTAATCCTGAGGATATAACTGTATATTGCAATTTATTTTCTTTAATATTGAAAAACTTAAATTAACAATAGTATGTATTTTTTACCAAACGACTAAACTCGAATCTGATATCTTAAATGAATGTATGAAGACTTTTATGTGTACATATATATATATATATATATATATATATATATATATATATATATATATATATATATATATATATATATATATATATATATATATATATATATATATATATATATATATATATATATATATATATATATATATATATATATATATATATATATATATATATATATATATAGTCAATCTATTGCAATTTAGAGCAATCTCCTGCAACTTCGGAGTTTTCTTGACTGCACAAAGAAAAACTAAAACGGCATATATCAAACAGTTCCCTATTGCCCAAACGTACAGAATATATAATATAAATAAAATAACGGAACAACGGCACAGTCTTGGTTAAAGAGAGATAGTAAAATGACACACATAAGAAAAGATAAATAAGAAATATCATATAAGAAATATAAGGGAAGATAAAGGGGTAACAATCATTTTTTTTTTTTTTAAGTATTTCTGTCTCTAGAGTAAGCATGAATTAAGCAAATCATTAACCCTGTGGTTGTTACATTAAATGGCTGTGGCCTTAGGCTCCTTTCACATTATCCGGTTCCGACCGTACGGCAAAAAACCGTACGGCGATATTTTTCTAGTGGTGTGAAGAAGAGTATAGCCTCTTTCACATTTCACGGTTACGGCAAAATACCGTGGCCGTACCGTGTAGCAGCCGTACACTGCCACTGCAATCCACGGTGCCCGAACGGCGACCGGACACTCAGTGGTGCACGCGACCAAGTGCATGCTTTCACATTAGACGGTTTCAAACCGTACGGTCAATCAATCTCGAGCCAATTTAGTTGCAGTTTAGCAAAGTGTAAAATGTAAAGTGACAAAAGAATAATGACAGATATAGATGCAGAAGTTTTGATTACACTTGTGGAGGCCAGACCTGAGCTGTGGGATAAATTTCTGGACACCTACAAAGACAGAAATGCAACAAAAGATGCCTGGCATGAAGTCTGAATAGAAATGCACCCATATTTTGGTGCTCTTAATGCCATAGATAAAAATGCGTTTGGTAAGTAAATTAAATTTTACCTTCTTTTCTTACATAGGTTTGCACTTATTTCCTTGAAAGATAGAATTAATGTAGAAATACCCTTTTCCATGTTTAATTTACAGTTTATTTTGTACAGTTTGTATTTTTGCCATTTGCCATGGCACACTTCCGGCATTAGAAACGAAATAATTACAAAGTACATTTCTAATATTGTTTGCAGTCAGTCCTCCTCTTATGGTTGCGTCTTGTGGTAACTCTTCCAAACCTGTGATCGACATTGTATCTACATCGCTATATCCGTCTCTTTGGAGCACATATTTATGTAATACAATACAAGCATTTACAATAATGACAGCATAGTCTGGTTGCACATTAATTATAATATTTATAAAAAAAAAATATTTGAGCATTAAACAGCACACCATTTAATCACAAATTGAGCTTGTGACGAAAAAAACCGCGCATAAACCGTATAGTGTGAACATGTTGCTCATTCGAATTTTTACCGTACGGTTTTTTGCCGTACGGTCGGAACCGTATAATGTGAAAGAAGCCTTACTTTGACTGTCACTTATTTCAATGGCATCAAGCTTGTCTTCTTCCACTCTCTCCACCACTCAATCGACATGCACAGTGTGCACCATTTGTTTGCAAGATATAAATTTTCTGAATTCTTTATCAAAGAATCACATTCTATATGGTGATCACTGGAATTGCTTCAAATCTACTAAGCCCGGGAAAATAGTGTACGAACCTCACTTTGAAGAAAAACACATTTATTCACACTCCAGGCGAGCCAAAGTATTTTCCACCCAGAAGGTAACCATCCAACCTTAACTTAATAATTAGCAATATTCATGTTCCTATCTCACAGCCTCTAGTGCTCAGTAATATATCTTCTAATCTTTCCGTAGCATTACAAATCAGTTGTTGCATTAATGTACACTCTTATTGTATCTTTTAATTTTCAAAGGCATCATAGGAAAATTATCAACTACTTTTTAATCGAAGAAATATTTCAATTTAAGGACCCATGTAAAAATTCGCGAAAAAATTATAAGTGTACGAAAGCTTTTAGTAGTAAATAATATATTTTGAGCCATTTTTTAATGTTTCAATCAAAATTTTATTACTTCACGTAATCGACCATTTATTAAGGCCGCTTTAGATATGCGGTGTTTGTCAAATACCGAGCACCTAGTTTGGCAAACTTCGCATGTGTGGTTGGGTTGCTCGCCTAGTGCTTGCCCTAGGCCAAGCACAAACGTTCGGGTGCTCGCTATTCCCGTAGTTTGTGGAACTTTCAACCAAATCAAAGTAGACGAGCAATGTGTTTGGGTATGTTCGGATACCCGCTTTAGACATTCGGTATTTGTTGCGGTTGTTGATAAATACTGAAAAGTGTCAAACTGTGAGGCGCGAGTAAAAATTTTCAAATCTGGCACGGCAAGCAACATATTTTTTGCGTAATGTTGTTTTGAAGGTGGAATATTTTTGTGGCGATAATTTATCACCGCTTAGCATGACTTTATTATCACTATTTTCAGGAAATCCAATTAGATAGTTTTCATTAATAATTAATAATAGAAAATACACTGTTCTACTTTTGTTAACGCTCGTCATCCACCACCTTATATTTCTTCTTTTCTTTGCATTTTGCAAAGTTAGCCCAGCACAAGTTACCACTACATATGCAGCTACTTTTTCTGCGTTTGTCAAATCCATATTAAATGACATAAATTTATTTAATTATTTACTGAGAGATGCAGAAAGTATTTCGTTATTTTTTACAATAAAATGGCGGGAGTGAAAAACAACGACGAGCAGCTCGTACATGTTCCAGTTTTGGCGAACATTCGGCAATGCCCGAATGTTTAATTCACTGTGCTTGTCATTCCGCAAGCACCAAGGCAAATTACTTGACTAGGTGTTCGGTAATTGACGAATAGGAGCTGTTTGACAAACACCGCATATCTAAAGCCGCCTTTAAGTAAGCTTAGTAAGAAGTATGTCCGCCGTTATTGTTTATAACCTCTTCTAAACGCCTTGGCATTGAATTTATTAAGGTACAGATAGTTGCAGGATTGATATTCTTCCACTTCTTGTTGATTGAATCCCTTAGCTCCTAAACGCTTGCGAATTGGCGCCCATGGTGAAAAACTAGCTGATAGAACACAGATTCTCGATTGGATTAAGATCCGGACTAAGTGCGGGACCTCAGAAAGTCTCAAGCGATGGATCGCCGCATTATCTTGCTGAAAAATTAGCTCAGCGCCAGCAATCTTCTCTTCGGACTCAATAAACACCTCATCTAATAAATTAATATAGTATTCCGAGTCCATTTTTATCAAAACGAAGCAAATAGGTGTGGTACCCCCATACGATATCGCTGCCCAAATTATGAGAGACTCTCCACCGAAATTTCAACGCTGACGCTTTTCTTTCGCAGAACCTTTATTCCGCCAATATTTATGTGAACCGTCTGGTAGTGGTGTTCAAAAAGTAATGAACGACTTAAAAGTAATGGTTACTCAAAGTAACGAAAAGTAATCATTACCGGAAAACGAAAGTAACCATTACTTTTCTCACAATCGTTCCTTCGTCGTTCTAAGGCCAAACGACACACAAAATGCATTTCGTTACCGAGTCAACGGGCAGCAATGATATCCAAGCTTGGGGTGATCTAGAGACCGGTCTCTACTCTCTACGTGTGCAAAGTAATGGTTACTTTTCGTTCCTTTGAGGAATGAAATGAGTAACGAGTAACGATAATGAATTCTGACCATATCGTTACTTTTGAATTCGTGATCGATTCACAAAGTAAGGAATGAGATGAGTAACGATTTCGATTGCTGGATGTTTGATGGCTTTTGAATTCGTTATCACGAGTATTTCGTACTTGCAAGTGTTTTCGTATCGCGTATTTTTGTATCGAGTATTTTCGTACTGTCGAGTATTTTCGTACTTGGAAGTATTTTATTCAAATATTCAAAAAGGTTTTAGGGTAAAAGTAGCTGAAATCGGACCAAATCGGCCAATTTTGGGTTAGAGTGGTTTGGGACATAACGGGCCAAGACCTATTGCTGTGATACAAAAATTTCGGTTTTGTAGGGGAGTGAGGGGTTTTTTGGCCATAGTTTGGCAAAAACTGCCGTTGTGGCGCTATTGATGATTGAAAGTGGTCGGGGAGCACAATAGTAATATTTTACGGGTGAAAAAATGTTGATAGGGAAAATTGAGCAGAAACGTCCATTTTTTCTAAAATCTATTTTTTGGTCTAGCATGAATTCGGGGACTTCTCTGAGTTGTTTCGGGCGACATTTCCATGCAAGTCTAGGAGAAAGCGGCCAGGTTTCGAAGATACGGCAAAAGTAGCTGAAATCGGCTAATTTTGGGTTAGAGTGGTTTGGGACATAACGGGCCAAGACCTATTGCTGTGATACAAAAATTTCAGTTTTGTAGGGGAGTAAGGGGTTTTTTGACCATAGTTTGGCAAAAAATGCCTTTGCGGCGCTTTTGATGATTGAAAGTGATCGGGGAGTACAATAGTAATATTTTAAGGGCGAAAAAAATGTTGATAGGATGAAATTGGACAAAAACGTCAATTTTTTCCAAAATCTTTTTTTTGTCTAGGGTAAATTCGGGAACCTTTCTCAGTTGTTTCGGGCAAAATTTTCATACAAGTCTGGGAAAAAGCGGCCTAGTTTCGAAGATTCGGCAAAATAAAATCCGCCGGAAAACCGTCCGGGAAAACTGAAAGTAGCACTTAAATTGCTAAGGATTAACAGGTCGAGATCCTTTTTGGGTCGTCAGTTGGCTTCTCTGGCTGTGCTGAGGCCATCCTCGTGACTGCAGGTTGCCACGAGGGTATCTCCAACCCCACCGGGGTTGTAAAATTTACGAGACCGCGGGAGGTAAGATGCCCCTGGACTCATTCCAGCCTTACCGAGGAGGTTGGCCCCCTAGTGGGTGCATGTTTAATAAGCGAAACATTTTTTGTAACACTTCTTAATAAAATTTTCCGCAAACTTCTTGCTTCAGTGAGGCGAAGTGGAGAATCGACTGTTTAAGATTATTCAGGAAAAGTTTGGTATCCATGAAAAGTCATAAAGATGTCATAACCCTGTTGTCCCATCTTACCAAAGCAACATACTTAAACCCGCGTTTCAAAAAGTATGAGTTCGGCGATGAATCAGCTTTGACTGTAGTGAAAGAGAAGGAC
This sequence comes from Nemotelus pantherinus, assembly GCA_963978885.1. Classification (NCBI taxonomy): domain Eukaryota; kingdom Metazoa; phylum Arthropoda; class Insecta; order Diptera; family Stratiomyidae; genus Nemotelus; species Nemotelus pantherinus. The sequence goes on from OZ022263.1 coordinate 165,317,208, forward strand.
GAACTGAAGGAAGAAGCTGAACAAACTAACATGCAAGCTTCAATTGATGTTATTCAAACTTCAAGTAATGATCTTGGGACTGAAGAATCTACAGCCAGTTCAATCCCAAGCACAACAACTAGACCTGATAATTAGATTAGATTGTGGTCTGTATTAGAAACAATAGTTGCATGAGCCAGATCAACCCCAACATTCGGAAGACCCTCATTTAAATATGACAATTCAGTGAAGAGCCCAACAATCGGAGGAATCAAAATCCTCTTAAATAGTGGGAAACAAGGCCACAAACTTATCCAAGATTAGGAAAGTTCGCGAAAAAATATTTAGGAGTACCAGCAACTTCTGTGTGAGAGAATATTTCCAAAAACAGGCCACATAATATCGGACAGGCGAAGTAGACGAAGACCAAAAAATTTGCGGATGATGGTTTATTTTAATTTCGAATAAAAAATTTTTAAATTTTCATTAAGCTTGGTATAAAGTTTCTTCTCTATTGGTATTTGTCAAGAGCAATTTTTTTATATTCTTAAAAATAAAACTGTTTTCTTACTAATTAATCTTTTTTAAATCTTTTAAGAATGTCATGCTCATAAGAGTACATATTTTCCGTTGTTGTCGTAAGGGTACACATTTTTTTGAGCTGTCCTCGCAGATAGTAGTAATAGTAATGAGTAACGATATAAAAGTAATGATTACTACGATTGAAAGTAATGATTCGTTATCATTACTCAAAAGTAACGAAATTTCCCATCACTACCGTCTGGGCCATCTAAATTAAACTTTTTTCGTCAGTAAATACTACTTTGTTCGATTCTTCGTCCCAAAACCAGTACTTTTTGGCAAATCGCAGTCTAGCCAATTTATTTCGTAAGCGGAGGTTTCCCACATTTTTTGTCATATGAGGTCCAAATCCCACTTCATTATTTGTTGGACTCTGCGCACACCTACTTCTAAGTTCATTTGTCTTCTAATTTCGTTCGCAATAAGATGTTCTTCGATGGCAATCCCTCTGATCTCTCTTTTGTCTCTTTTAGACACCTTAGGTGGTCTTCCTGGTCGTTTAGTTTTACCGTAATCTTTCCCCATTGAAATGAAATTATCGATTACACAGTAAATCTTTTTAAACGTTTATTTTACCCTTTTCTTCTTCGCTTAGTGATTTTTAAATACGAGGGTGGTTCAAATATGATGGAGACAAATGCTTTAGATGGCGCGCATGCATGTTTTGAAGGTCGTGGCTTGAGTATGTGATAGCTGGGTCCCTTGTGAACAGTGTGGCATAGTTTATGTCGGAGCGCATGTTTCACGCGCGTGCTAACGACCAAGTGCCGACCGCCGTTGCGCAACGTATTGTCATTCGTTTTTTAGTGTGGTAAGGCGTTAAAAACACGGAAATTTTTCTGCGTTTGCGAAATCAGTTTGGTAGTGAGTGCCTGAGTAGGACTGGTGTGTTTAAATGGGCCAAAGCATTCAAGGATGGCCGCAAAACCGTCGAGAATGAGCCGCATGATCGTCGATCGCGAAACAGCATCACACCAGACAACACTCGCTGCGTAGAACAACTCATTTTGGAGGACCGTAGGATGAATATTCGAGACATTTTGGCTGAATTCGGCATCAGTATTGGTAGTGTAGAGTTTATCATCCACGAACGCCTTCAATATCGCAAAATAACGGCGCGATGGGTTCCTAAACTTTTGAACTTCGGGCAAAAAGTTCGAGCCCTCATACCGCGCGTCTCACGCTTGATACAATATTGGAATTGGGGTGGGAGGTACTGGAACACCCTCTCTACAGTCCGAATTTATCACCTTGCGACTACCACATGTTTGCACCACTGAAAGAAGCCCTCGGAGGTCAAAGATTCAACACCGACGACGAGGTAGAGGAGTTCGTGCGCATATGGCTGTCCAAGTTGCCCAAGGAATTCTTCTATACCAGCATCAAAAAGCTTCCGGAAAGGTGGAACAAATGCGTAACTAGAGAGGGGAACTACCTAGAAAAACTGTGAATTTTTGTAAATTTTTTCGATCATAAATAAACGTGTCAGAGCATTTGTCTCGATCATATTTGAACCACCCTCGTAATATTTTAAGTTGCAATAAAATTTGTATCATGCAGTTAGAAAACAAGTACTCAGGCGTTAGGCCACTTTTACTAAAAAAAAATATTTTTCTTATAAATATGTATTTCCTTTTTTTATCTGGAACTCGTTATCTGTATAAAATGTTGCAGAACATTGTAAATTGCTCTTAAAATTTCGACTATTATTATTATTATTATTATTATTATTATTTTTCTTCTTCGTCCAAGAGCGACACTACCCCAGCTAGATCAAGCTTCGTTTAAATTTTTATTCGATTGATGCTTTTAACTATCCTATGGCTGTTTTACTATGCCCTCATAATATGTTTCTTCTCCTTTGAGGTACGTGGATCTTAGCTAGCATTGTTCTAAATGTCATTAAATCTGACTATGTCATTTAATATTTTTGACAAGCTAGTAGTTTTTGAAATTTCGGCCAAATTATGAATTCATAATTTTTTAGAAAATTGTTTCTTCTTTTTTATAAATTTAAAGGAAAACCCGAAAATTCATTCTTTATATCGTTAAAGCGAAATTGTTGTAAGTTGAAAACGTTTTCGTGAAATATGGTAGATTCAATCGAAGGTTGAATGTATTTTGTCGGCCTAACAAAATATAGCACAAGGTTGAATAGCACTCCAGATAAAAAAGGATTTGGGAAAATATTAAGCATTGTAAAAAAGATAGGCGGAAGTGTGAAGATCGGCAAAGACGTGCTACGGCACTGTAAAGCAGGTAAGTTTAATGAATGTGACTAGTAATATTTTGTGCTTCTTTATGTCAAAGAGAATATAATCCTTTACACTATTTTTCCATTTTAATTCACTGGAATATTTAAGTTTCTGAATTGTTATTTTTTCGTTCGATTGTTCTGCATTAAACTTCCTCTATGCTCTAGATAGCTCATTATATAAAATTTGATTGAACTTCGCATATTATCTATCATTTTAGACGATAAAACGGTCAAACCACTTCAAAAGTTAAAATGCTACCGAACGGGAAACTAGTATGCTGTGTTTTATTCAAGAAACGAAAATTACCCCTTGGTTGGTGGAGAACAAACTATTCGATGTCGACAACACATCAGAACGAATCAAACGAAATTGAAACGTACAAGGTAATTTCACATTATTTCCAAATCTGAGCTCTCAAGTGTGAAGAAAATTGTTTCCTACAAATGAAAAAAAAAATCATTAATATTTAGACATTGTATGAAATTGGAAATTTTCTAAAATATTGATGCTACTAGCTGAGTAAGTAGATAGGTCAAGTGGCTGTCAAACGAAAAGTACCAACCAACACAAATAGATACATAAGAGGCCCGCTGTGATAACACTCTTCCTCGTCAGCCATTGTAATGAGGAAACCGTTTGGTTTCTTTAATAACCTATACTATCCCTTTTAAATCGATTAAAGATAGATCAGTCAAACCTGAGAGAACGGGGCTCTGATTGAGCCCATTCTTCTCTTTGCTAAAGCTGGGCATTGGTGCATGAGATGAGGGACGAATTCATCCTCATCGTCTGAGCCACAGCTCCGACAGAAAGTGTAACTAATGCCGGAGAGTACAGCGGGATAATTTAAGCAGCTGCTTGCGATTGTCTTACGAGCGTTTTCTTGTCTTCTTAGCATCCTCGAGGTATTTATGTCTGATATATGGTTTGACCGAACACATGTGTTTCTGTAGAGCAGGAAAAGCAAAGTGTCAGACCTTGCCAATTCGTAGGCCACACAGCTGAGACAGATACTCCCTCGGATAAAGTTCTATCATGACCAAACTCTCTTCCAGTCCATGGACAAATGCAATGAAGCAAGATAAAGTTGTTGTAGCACTAATGCTTTGGTAGGTAACCAAAGTATTAATACGTAATTATTAAAATTAATATTAATTCATATTAATATAAAAATGTAATAGTTTCGGTCCATAACAAGGATCAAATTTAAAGATTTGGCATTCTAACTCAGGTCAATGGAGACTCCGTTCAATTTCGATAAGTCAAATCGAAGAACTTTGTACTTTTTTGTAAATAGTACTAGCTTCGCTTTACTGGAATTCACATCAAACAGCATTTCCGACTCAAACGTGAAAGAATATCGAAGTGAGTGATTAATCCTCTCCGAAAGTATAGATACTTTCCTGCTATGGCTATGTCGTTCGCATAAGCAATCACTTTCCAGCCAGCATAGTCCAACTTCCGCAGAAGAGAATTAACTTAATGTAACAGCAGGGGAGAGAGGACACCATTTTGAGATGTCCTCGTGCTGAATCACCAACGCAAGTGAGCATTCGACGCTCTGCTTTAGAGGAGCTGTTCGATAAAAGCTATTTTCCGTGTATCAAAATCCACCACCGAAAATGCTTCCATAATCGCATCTGACTTGATTTTGTTAAAAGTCCCCTCGATGTATAGGAAGCAAGCAAGCGTATATTTCCCAAGAGCGAGAGATTTTAAGCGTATATTTCCTAAGAGCGAGAGATTTAAGTGAAGAACAGTTTCAATAGACCCACTTCAATAGGGAGTTCGTAATATCAAGAAGTGATACTAAGCCGATTACCTGCTCCACTCGAAGCGCTGCATATGTTGGGGGACTATGATTCCCCGGGAAATACGATACCCGGTAAAGTGTCGGTACTCGAATTAGTCCATTTTTTCCAACAGGATTCAAGCGTGGGTGTATCCTGCAGAATTCGGAACCGAGCTTTAAACCTAACGGACACGATTAGACTCACTGATGCCCTCTATATTGCCACATTAGGATCTCCATGAGGATCTCTTCGCCTTACGAACGGCATACTCATTGCGTTTTATCTAGTGCTCTTAGATCCTCGACAGCTACGCATACTCGTTCACGGGGACTAACATCAACATTGAAACCTCAGTTGCAGCCTCAGCTGCAATCATTACAATTACTAATGTCGTCATCTGTTGTGCTCCAGGCATAGGAGTGTCTGCAGTCTCGGAGTCGTAAGAAATCGGATTCAGACTATAGACCTGATATACGTGTTACACGTAATCGATCACAGCAACATCAGCAACATCTTCAGCCTTTATCTCTTCCACATCATGAACATGTACAGCTACAGCCCCAAGAAACTCATCTTGCGTCTCCTCAGCAGCTGCAACAGCAGCATCTGGATACTCCATCACAGCCTGATATTCCTACCCCTCATCTTCCTCAGGTTCAGGTCTCGCGTGTACCAAGTACATCAACTTATTCGACTCTGCAAACATATAATCCAGCTCAGAAGTATAGATTTAATGCGGATGGTTTTATTAGAGTTACTGCGCCTCCTCTGCAGCTGTTTTTATCTCGAGTCTCTGCTGATACATCTGAAAGCGACATTATTAAATATATACATCGAAGACTGGAAAGTTCCACGAGCGTGTTTTGCAAAAAACTAACTTCCAACGATCGTTTTGTGGGATAATTTAAACTGACTCTGACTCCATCCACTCATAGAGCCGGTTTAGACGAGCGATGTTGTGCTTTGCCAGCACAGAGTTTGCTGGCCGATGGTGCTCGTTGCAAGTTTTGACGAGCGATTCCTTGCTGTGCTAGCACACAGTTTTTTATATTCGTAGCAATCGAACTGTGTACTAAACAATTTCTGAGCCTAAAATTTTTTCTAAGAAAATGACATAAAAATCGCTGCCGTGCTCGATGGCCAACTATATCACTCGTGCTCGCTGTTCCGTTCCGTCCTTCACTTCTCTTTCCTAAAAGCTCGTGCTGGATCCAGCAAAAAACCGCTCGTCTAAACCGGCTCATAGTGTTGGTCACATTGACTTCTCGCCCACTGGTATTCTAATAAAGACCTTTGAGCATCGTCGGCGTCCTGTAAATTTTCGAGAAGGTTGGACTCGAGGTCTAGTAAACCAAGCAACTTAAATCGCACTGACAAGACTTTATATACAAACTATAATTTATATTACCAAAATGTGCGCGGCCTTGGACCCAAACGGAGTTGTTTTAAGCTCTCTGCCTTATCTTCATCCGATGATATTATTTGTAACGGAAACTTGTCTCGCTGCTGAAATTTCCAGCGAAGAATTTCTTCCTTCACACTACGTATTCCTAAAAAGCGGATGGTGGTGGGGTTCTGACAGCCGTTCATAAATCCCTTCAATGTGCACTCTGTGAATTCGTTGCACCCTTTCCTGTTGAATGTGTAACAGTCCAAGTTCCTCTATCACATGCCACTTGACTATTACTTGTCACTGTGTATATTTCTTGTAATGCTTCCGTATCCTCATATGAGTTTTTCATAGTGAACTGTCGAATTATATTTTTACCAACTTTCCCCATTCTCATGTGGTTATCTGTGGTAACTTTAGCCTTCCGTCCATCCAATGGGATATGACATCATTGACAATCGTGTTCAGAAATGCATATTTTATTGCTCTCTCCTCGTTTCTCTCTTATTGTTCTATGTCATTTCAAATACTATCATTCGTCTTTTGGACCTTGCCCTCTCCAACATTCCTTCCAATGACATATCTCTCTCCTCTTCTATCTCCCTTACGTTGACCCTGATCCACATCATCTTCCACTCGCAATAAATCTCAAACTTGCTCATCCACTTCGAAAAAAGAATATTTCTTCTCTGCGTTTCAATTTTTTCAAAGCTGATTATTTGCGAATTGCTTCAAAACTTGATCTTATTGATTGGTATACTTTCTTTGATGGGCTGAGCTTAAATGCTGGCTTTCCATCTTTTTACGCTTTAATTTCCAACTTAATATCTATCTACACTCTTACAACATATTCTCGCAAATCATCTAGTCCACTTTGGTTGTCTGTTAAAATATATATTGCCCTTCGCAATAAAAAGCATGTATGTTTGCTACACTTGCGTAGTCTCCTGATGATTCGCTTCAAAATTTCCGCAAATACCGAATAAAGGCGAAAAAAAACTATTGAAACAGCTAAGCGGAGATACTTTGCGCACATATAGTCATCCTTCCTTACTAATAATCCAAAATCTTGCTGGTCGTACATCGATTCCCTGAAAACTTCAAAACACTTACCGGATAGCTTTTCGTTTAACGGTGATGTCGCCTCTTTTCCCCCCAAGACATTTATGAGTTATTTGCTACTTTTTTCCCCTCAATCTTTGGATCATCAAACCCATCCAATCTTCCCAACAGCAACACCCAATCATCTTCAGCTTTGCGTTTTTATTTTGAAATTGAAGCTTTAATATCCTTTTTAGACCCTACAGCCAGTAAGGGCCCTGATGGTATTCCGTGTGTATTTGTTAAGTCTCTATATTTATCTTTAAGTGCTCCTCTTTCTATTTTATTTAATCTAAGCTTGTCCACTGGTGTGTTTCCTTCTGTATGGAAAGTTGCAAATGCCTTTCCGATTGTTTTTATTGTGTACCAATTTTTTTCCTAGCTTGTAAAAATATTTTAATTCAATCTAATTTTTTTTTAAGCTAGATTTATTTTAATTACTCGACATATATCGATATTTCGAGGGTAATCTGCCCTCTTCTTCAGTGCCTATCGGTCTGATAGTCGGTTAAATATTCCTAAATGTGAAGTTAAGTCCTGTAGTACCCTCTCCAGTATTATGAAATTTGATCTGCATGTTCAATTCATTTCATCGGGAGCGTCAAGAGTGGCAGGATTCGTTCTTCTTTGTTCCCGTCACTCCCTTAATATCTCAATTTGTGTCCGTCTATTCACGTCGTTAGTACGTACCATACTAGAATACTGCTCGCAAGTGTGGTCTCCTCATTTTGTGTACTTGTCAGATGAAGTAAAGTCAGACCAACGTAAATTTACCCGTTGTCTTCTGTATAAGTTTAATTTCCCCTACTGTCCTTACAATGAACGACTAAAATTTTTGAACCTTTCCCCAATGCACGTCCGCAGTTTGTTCCTTTATGAATGTTTCCTGTACAAAATTTATGTTGGCTTTTCTTCTATCAATATTCCTGTTTCCGAATTTGTGCGTGTCTCTGATCGATCTATCAGATCCGTCTTTTTCACCATCTCTTTTGCGCGATATATAATATTTTTTTTCGCCAATCCTGAGAATGCTAAGGAACCATCAGTTTGGTTCTTTTTCCGTACCTTTTCTTAGTTTTAAGTAGAGTTGGGCGTTAAATAATATAGTTCCAAATCTGTAACATGTTCCCAATGGAACATGTTACTGAAAACTACATGTTCTTTTTGGAACGCTTTACTCATATCAAAAACGAGTAACACCTTGCCAAACGCTTGAAAAATCATAAGCGATCGCAAGAGCATGCGACGATGGTTTCGGTAATTGGCCTCTTCTTTATTGCACTTATTCGCCAGCTCACAGCAAATTCATATTTTTAGTTCTATTTGCTTTTAGCTTCACTGGCGATGATTTGCACAGGAACGCACAAATACACGGCGTTGAGTAAACTCGATAGACAGTTTGGAACGTTCGTAACGTTTTAGTTACAGTGCGTTATATTGGAACGCGCAACGTGTATGATAACACACGTTGTGCGTTCCAATATAACTCACGGCAAGAACATCGTTCCAAAAATAACATGTTATTGGAACATGTTACTCGTCGGAAAATGTAACGCTGGAACGTGTTACTTATGTTTATAGTTATTTCCCATCTCTAGTTTTAAAGGGCATATTCATCATACATTGTCAGAGCCTGCTCGCTTATAATTTAGCTTATGTTTCAATTTTCTTTTCTTATTTGTTATTATTTTCATGTTCACTATTTTAGGATTACTTACTATTTATTCATTTTCACTTTTATTATTCTATTATTAATATTGTTTTTCTGTTTCTCTTTCTCAAACGGCCCACACACAGGGTTATCTGTTTTGCCAACTTGGTTGCAGACTTGCGATATTTTCGAACAAACTAGATCTGAGACTAGCCCACAGACAATGAATTTGGTCGTAGATATAGCATATCTGCAACCAAGTCGACGACCAGATCTCCATGTGTAATTTACGCTTTAATATACTTTATTGTACTACTTTCGTTGCTTATCATATTTGGTTTATTGAATTATCATGCATATGATTTTTTATTTTTATGTATATGTATTTCTTTTCCATTTTATAATTGGATGTATATCTGTTAAATGAATTCCAAATAATAAATACTTAAAGGCCTTCAATTTTGATTTATACAAAGACCAGTCATTAGATTTTTTAGGCTTATCAAACTCTTTCCTCGCTCTCTGCACTCAGAGTAGTGACCTCTACATTCAACCTTTGGGGCTTTGAATTCTATTTGCCTCTAGGTGAGTGACCTAGCAGTAGAAGTGAGAGCACCGGTAATTGTATTAACCATCAGATCCACATGACAGTCGATCCTCCCTGGTGAAGGTTCCAGTAAGTATCGGACTAGGGATTATAGATCTACTCACTCTATAGTGTTCCTGTTAATAAAGATTATCTGCTCTGTCAAACTATTGCCACCCACATTAAAGGATATGTACCTGTGATCGGAGAGCAAACTCTCCTGGAAACCTTCGATCTATACAGAAGATGCGTGTAACGCAAATTGACCAAGGTAACCTCAAGAATTTCCCTCCGATTAGCTCCGATTCATTGGGATCTATTGCAACATGCAACTAAATAATATGTATTTTCAAAATTCCCTTTTTCTGGGCTACGTTTGATGAACTACCAAATCTCTTGTCTAATTTTAGGAGGCTATCTCTACGATGAATTTACTGGCAAACAAACCCAAAGAGAATACCGACCCATATAATTTAAAAGAAACCTGGAAATATCTTTATCGATCAGGTCTAACAGCAAGAGATCTAGACACACTGTCAGTGATCCATGTTGCTGGAACTAAGGGCAAGGTATACCGTAATTTTTAATCTTCATATCTATAGATTTATCTCTTATTCTGCTTTTGATATCCACACAGAGTTCAGCTTGTGCTATAAGCGAATCCGTTCTACGTTCGTACGGTTGCAAAACGGGTTTCTTCAGTTCTCCGCATTTTGTTTCAGTAACGGAACGCTATCACATCAACGGACGACCGATTACGGAACAATATTTTTCGAAAATGTTCTGGAAACTGTACAATACTCTGGAACGTTATAAAGAATATGCTGGTGATATGCCAACAACATTCAAATTTTTAACGATTTTGGGTTTTCATATATTTTTCGATTCGAATGTGGACGTTGCTATTATTGAGGCTGGTATCGGTGGATTATATGATAGTACGAATATTATTCGGTGAGTTCGATGGTTTTAAATCAAGGAGAGAGATGACGACGATATGCTGTTGCTTTGTAGAAATTCTCAGACAATTGGTATAACATCGATAGGAATGGATCGCAGTGGTGTTTTGGGAAGAAATATTGAAGAAGTTGCAACACACACGGCTGGGATCATTAAACCTTATTCGAATGTTTTTATTGTGCCAATGGAGGAGAAATTGATGGAGATATTTGAAAGCAAAGCAGAAAAAAAATCGGTGAGTATATCTTGACAACAAAAAGAAGAGTTACATAAGTTTTAGACACATTTTTTTACTCCAACACAGGCCAACTTTTTCGTTGTCCCGGATGTGTCCGAATACAGTTTCAGTAAACTGCCAACGAAAATACGTATTGACGACCAGTCACAAAATCAAAATTCATCGTTAGGTATTCAGTTGGCCTACGATTGGCTTCGGCGGCATCGTTCTAATAAAGTCAGTAGCGTAAGAGCCGGGATCGTGACAGATGCATCTCGTGAAGTTATCAAAGGAATCGATTCGTGCCGTTGGCCAGGTATGAATCAAATTGCAAAATTAGGAAACAAGCTGATCTACATGAACGGTGCAGACAATCTGTCGAGCATAGGGGCATGCGGCCAATGGTTTCAACGGTCGACTGATTCGAGGTAAGTTCCCATCATTTTTCTGCTTCAAACGCATCGATTTCATGTTTTTCATGTTCTTCCAGCAATCGATACAAATGTCTGATATTCAATCCAGCTCCGCACACCGATATCAAGAATTCTCTTCAATTTATAGCCAATAACATTAATTTCGATACAGCACTTTTCGTTCCGGATATTCACTATCACAATCAGGATCGTTATATGGACTGCGAAAGATCTTGGACAGCAAGCGTTCAGCAAATCGAAATGGCCGAGACCTGTGCCAAATACTGGTCTAAGATCTCAAAGAGTCGCACAACAAATGTCAAGCACTTCACATCCGTCCTTGATGCATTCCTGTTTTTAGATAAATTCTATCCGGATATTGAATTTGATATTCTTGTTACTGGTTCGATGTCGGTTATTGGAGCAACACGACGAGCTCTCGACAGATATAAAATTTTAACGCTATAAGAACAAACAACTCAAACTCTGGACAAATTAAGAGCACAAGATACTCTTGATTCAAATGGAACTTTTATTGAAATGCTCAACTATTACGTAACGACGCATGTTATGTCTTGAAAACGAAAAGCAGATAAAATAATTGTTAAAGTGCGTAGAAATAACAAAAATGTTCCGATACGAATTAAAAAGCACAAAAATAGTAGTGATAGTTTTAAAACGATGTGAGTGGTGTATTGCGAAATTGAGGATAATGTCCATTTCTATGTTTTCGTGTTCTGATTTGGTGTCCGAATCTAAATTGTGTTAAATTTGTTAAAATGTGCAAGATTTGAGAGAAATGAGAAAGTATCGAAGTAGTTTTATAAATGATAATACGAAAAGCAGTTATGAAAAAAGTTTGAAATCTTACGCACGACAAATTGTCTTTAGATTGGTGTTTGTTGTTGTTTGTAGATCAGATATTTGAAATACATAGATTTTACATGTAGTGAAGCCGAAATTTTTCGAAATAAAGAAAATACTTAAGTCCTAAATCTTAGTTGTCTAAATGTGTTCTCATTGGCAGAAGAAAGAGTTGTCGCAAATGAATTTGAAGAGGGAAGCATCGATTGCAGAGAAGCGTACTTCTCGTTCTCTTGAAGGAGGCACTTGAAGAAAATATTGAATACATCCTCTATTTTCTTAGTGCAGTACTATTCCGCCCTGGCTTTCCCACTTCTGTGAATATACAGTGGCTCACAGCTTATTTGATACAGTGCTTCTTTAAAAAATTAAGTTGCAATAACTCAAAACATAACAATATCAAAAAAATTTGAACACCATTTTGAAGGCAATTGTTTGTTGTTTATTAAACAAGTTTATATGTGTTACAAAGTTGCTGTTTTACATCTTAAAAAACAAAAAAACTAAAAGTAATAACAAATTTCATGTCACAGCTTATTTGATACAGTTTGATTAAACATTAAAATTGTTGTGAATTATGAGGTTTCCAGTTGATTTCAATACTTCGTATGATAGCCCTTAGTCTTAAGCAGAGCCTGGAGCCTATTCGGCATTGAATCAACGAGTTTTTTTGTGATGTCAGGAGTAATTTTTTGCCATTCCTCTAGCAGTGCTTTCTTCAGGTCTTGTTTATTAGAAACCTTGTGTTTTCTAATATTGTTATCCAACAAAGTCCACAGATTCTCAATGACGTTCATATCTGGTGACTGTGCCGGCGGAGACACCAAATGAAGGCAATCCCAAATTGGCCAGGACTGCACAATTCCCGACTTTTGGTTTGGATCGTTGTCTTGGTACAACCGAAATTGGTCGCGAACACCCAGTTTTTTAGCATTTTGCAGCAAATTGTTTTTGAGTGCATCAAGGTACTTTGTTTGGTTCATTGTTTCCTCAATAAACTTTAAATTTCTGTCTCCCGCTGCGGACATGCAGGCCCAAACTATCACATTACCACCACCATGCTTCACAGTAGCTTTGAGGTTCTCCTAGTTTAGCTCAGTGTTTGCCTTGCGCCAGACATATGACATTCCGTCGGAGCCAAAAATGTTAAAATTGGACTCGTCCGCAAAAATAACCGTATTCCAGAACGCGGATGGCTTTCCCACATGCTCTTTGGCAAAGGCAAATCGGCTTATTGTATTTTTTTTGAAAATGAATGGCTTCCTACGAGCTACTCGCCCGTTAAAATCATGGTCGCGAACCACTCGTCGGACGGTTTAAGCACTACATGACTTCCTTAACTCACGATGAACCTCAGTAACCAAGTTTGGAGCGGAAATCTTTGTGTTTGGTTTCACTTTCCTTACAATGTAGCATTCGTCGGATACGCTGAAAATATTGTTTGGCGCATTTCTGCTCTTATTTTCTACCCGATTTTCGTATACAAAGCGCTCAATTATGTGCTGCACTGTAGAGACACTCAAATTTACACTTTCAGCAATTTTTCCAACACTTTGTCCTTTTTTAAAGTGGTTTAATACCAATTCGCGCTGTTCAATTGTGGTGCGATGACCCATTTTACAATTTTGGCTCATTTTGGCACTTCAGCTTACAAGATCTTGCTAAAAATCACCTAAGCCAATGTCTAACACAATAAAAAATTCAAGAAACAAAAACAAGACAGATTAACGACGCGACAAATAGAAGTTTATTCGCATTGAAGTGTCTGTATCAAATAAGCTGTGAGCTGCAATTTTTCTGCGGCAGTGGTATTTCTCTTTTACCGGACGCCGAGGAATATTGCTGGAACATTTTTTGTTTGCATTGTATTCGTTGAACATGCATCTAGTCAAATACATTTAAATTTTTTGGATAGGGTTCTTAATTTCAAAGTTACAGTGATTTGCATTTTAAAATAGTCACTGTATCAAATAAGCTGTGAGCCACTGTACTTCTTAAAGTAGCTCTGATCTAATAGAAATCGACTCAGGTAGAAATTTATTTCACCGTGGTGACGACTAAAACGAGGCTTTATGGCCCTGATCAGCCTAGTTGCAACATGCTTCCGCTGTACTTGTTACCCAGCGTTCATCCCAAAGCACAAGCGTTCGCGTTTGAGTGGATGTGCTGAGCGAGATGAGGATTTCTGGGAGGAGATGGCAGTTGCTACGTCACCAGAGTCCAGCATTTCAAGGTGCAGGAGACCTTTATATGCAGTATTCCACAAGTCTGGAACGAGAACGGACACTTGTGCTGCTCTGGCAGTCATATTTTTTGGTCAGTTATAATTTTCAGATAACATCAGACCATACATTCCTCTACCTGAAAATGTCACTCAAGGGCTTCTAGCTTATCTGTCCATGTCGCTTTTCTAAAAGCGTTTCGTAACATGCAGCGTCTCTAGAAAAAACGTGGACCTGGCCCGATGGCATGTAGCCTCGCAGACTCACTGCACTGATTACTTCGTGGATGGCACTTATTGTTGGGTGGCCACCACGAAGCCCAAGTAATTTTTCGAAAGGCCCCCAGCCATTTGTATTGCTGCCTGTTTTATCGTGGTTTCAACAGCCCTTTCAGGAGTTTTCCCACCGTATAAAGCATACAAAACACTTTCCAACTTGATGAAAAGACACCCACCAAATTCATAGCACCGTTTACGGCCGATAATCCATCACAGCTTTCAGCGATTCCGCTAGGACGCTGTCAGAGCCAGGGGCCTTTTGGTGCTTCATTTTGAAAATTTCGCTGCAAAATGCTTCTTCATTGAACAAATTAATGTCTTCCTGATGGGTCAAAAGACCGATTTTGACTCTCACGTAATGCACTGGGAACAACGAGTCCACCATATGTTTCAAAGCATCCGCCTCAATGTTTGGATCAAAACTCATGTGACTAAGCCTACCCGATACCAGTTTGTAATCCCGCCCCATGGATTCTGGTTTTCTTTACCGCAAAGCACTTGCCACATTTGTTTTTCCTCGCTTTTATAGCCTACTACTACTTCTTTGGTCCACCAATAAGACTGTCGCTTCTCCGGAAGTGGTCTCTGGCGTGGAATGTAGGCATCGTACGCTCACTTTATTTCACGCATGATGAAGTTCAACAACGTATATAGGCTTGCTTGATCTACCAGATCTGCACTGCACTCGCCAGCAATGCTGCCATCAAGAGACTCCAAGAGCTTTTTCTTGTCTAGTTTCGAAATATTCCAGCCAAGTGTTTTTCGACTAGAATTCCACTGGTTTTAGCTTTCCTCCGGAAGCAGTTATGACTACATCCACAGTGCTTCTCCATCAACCTCCAGTTACTCGTCAGCGCAGAATAAACTTCCGCGATGAGATTTATGCCAGGTATAGACTCGCCGAACTCCAGTCTGTGAAAGTAGGTATTGATCCCCTGTTTATTACAACCATATTCAATCAATCCATGTTCTGAAATGGGATTTCACACTCCAAAGTTGTAACATGCATACGTTGTAATATTCTGCCACAGATTTTGCAATTGTTTCTTTTGTAGCTCAATTCCTACTCTGATACATTTCTTCAGTTGATAATTAATAGTATTAGAAATTCAGCAGGCTAAAATTAGATAAAATTTGAAATGTATTTCTCTGTAATAAGTTGTGTTGTTAAAATTTATTTTATATAGAATAACACCTAGATTCTATATCAAACTACACAGGCATCTATCGCGCCAATTTCAAATTCACATTACCAAAAGCAACACTTTCTGCGCCTGCTTGCTACGTCATTCATTTTTCCAATAGACAGCGCTATATCCACACTCGAAATCATATTAGTTTCGTAAGTCTGAAAACCCAACATTAAAAATGCTTTCAACGCAGTAGTTTTTACATATCAGGTTGTCAGTTGTAACAATATTCATTATCAATATTGTAAAATTGTTCGATTGTCAATTGTCTTCCAAAATTCAGTGTTCTAATGGAAAATATCTGATGCCGATGGAAATGGTGAAATAATCCCAGGTATGTTAAATTTACATGTAACTTTGCTTTCGTTATCTTAGAACGAGTAAAACACTATCAATTTTCGTGACTTAGTGCTAAAATTTCAACGACAAATTTGTGGGATAGTCGTCTTGAGTAGTATCTTTCGATACAAGTCACAATTGATTGGGTTACTTACGGCAGTAAATATAAACTATTTCACACATGCACCATCTAGTCTAAACTAAAATATACAAATCTTTCAAATGACGCTTACTTTCACGCACTTTTTTAATCAAATTAGCTTTAAAACCGAAGAATTGCGAAAGTATCTGAGTAGAATATCTACTTCATATGATATTTGTTTAGATAAAATTACCGAACTGTCAGATTTTTGTCATGGAATGCGATTGTCCACTGTTGTCCACGTGCTCGTGATTGTTTTCTGTCTATCTCGTGTTTTCTTATTGAAATATCTGCAACAGATATAGGTAGCTTCGCAGAAGATATTTGTCCAGTGTTTGTCACGGAGTGGAAGTTCCCCTCGAATGGAATTCCCTATGGGAATTCCATTGAGTGAGACGTGAGAGATGATAAGTTAGTTGATGGATTCGAGTGTAGCTCGTATTGTAAAATAATTTTTAATTTTTTTTACATTTTGTGATGCTAGGGACTAGGGTTCATTAATTGTTTAGATGTTTTTTTGGAATTTTAATTTAAAATGACAAGAGTGTGGGAAACATCATCAAGAGAAATGAAAATATTTTAATGTATAGGAATTGGTTGATTTTTTTTATTACGGCCTATAAAGAGTTTTAAAAGGAGGCACTCGACGAGGAATATTCTGGGAAGGGACTTGTAGGATGCAGAGGTGCATAATGTAATCACAAGAAGGAATACTGAACTTATAGAGTAACGAGCGAGTGAATCATTGTTGCACGGATTCAACTGCATTCGATCAAGTGATGTGTAATGGGGGCACCAAATCTGGTAACAGTATTGTAGAACACTAAAGACGGAGGCGAAAAACAGATATAAAGAGATGGAAAGGCTAACAAAAGGTATAGAAGATCTAATGATGAGCCGGAAAAACGAGATAGATGCCCTGGCAGTGATGTGTAATACATAGCTGGTAGAATTTCAACGTACAGTCAAAGATCGAGGTCCTGGAAACTATCAAAAGCATTGAGAGGGGAGCCAAATAAAAAGTAGTGGAATAGTAGAAAAAATGTTTTGTAAGTGAGGGACATTTGATGACACTTCGTAACGTTCAGAGTAAAGGAATTCGCAGAGCACCAGTTAGCAAAAGCACCCAAATCAATTTACGAGATGAAACAATCACTAGCGGATTCAATAACTCTTAAAAATTTAAGATCATCAGCGTACGAAACGCAGGGTGAGTTAAAGAGAGAAGGACGATCGTTACTAATCAAACGGAACAATAAAGGATCAAGAATGTACCCTTGCGATGCACCTGAGATAGGAAAAAGGCCGTGGAAGAGCAAATAATAACACAGGCGCAAGAAAAAAGGACACCGGAGCCCAGCTAGATTTGACAGAAAAATATCATTATTCACAGAATTGAAAGCTTTAGCAAAGTCTGTATATAGAACATACGCTTTAGGCTAATTGATTGTGGAAGCAATGATGCCTGTAAACGACAATACATTTTTTACCGTCAACTTTACCTTTAATGAATCCATGCTGTTCACTGTTTAGCAAGGGCTAGATGAATGGATACACTCTATTGTAAACTTTTCTTCCGAGAAGCTTACTAAAATGGGACGATAATTAGAGATGCAAGAAATATCACCAGCTATGTGGATGGGAATTATGTTGGCGGATTTCCAAAGTGATGGAAACTTATCGGTTGTAATGCTAAGATCAAAAATTATTGACCGATCAACGCAACGGGCTAAAGGTTCAGAATGCGATCAGCAGCGAAAGCCAGTGCTTGCATCAAGAGCTCTCAGTAATAATTTGGCTTCCAAAAGATTAGTAAAAAAAGGAGACAGGGTGCAAGTATTGTGGGAAAATTGATTGACGGCGAAAAAATTGGGTACCTTTTGGGTTTTTAGCAACAGCCCATAGCCTTTGAAACTTGAAAAGGGCATTAACCCTAGATTCACAAACATTCGTCTCATATACGCACAAAACACATCATCATGTGTATGGATCACCGCACTTTATTATGTGTCGATTGCTTAGAATAACTATTGTTTATTTTCATTGCAGAAAATTAATGTTTAATAACCAACTTGAAAGATTTAAGGTGTGTTTTATTGCTCTTTGTATTCAATAAAACAAAAATCATCAATATAATATGTTTGTCTGAGAGATGAATGTTTATGAATAGTGTTAAGTCCCATGGATGTTTACGAATCTAGGATTAAGCGAACCAGACTTTTTCTATTTACTACACGTTGCATCTTTGGCTTTAAGAGTAATCGCGATATCGTCGGGGGAGCATGGGGGGTCGGAACTTCTTTTACAACGATAAGAAGGAGTATAACAGGGAATTAAATTAGACAAAAATGAATAACATTTGTGGAGAGCATCATCCACACTTCATCCACTGAAGAAATGATACCAGTTACGAGGATTATAAAAAGTACCAGGTAAGGAATTAATTTGTTCCGGAAACGCACCTTATATCTCCTGGAGATGATTAGCCAGCATTAGAAGGAATACCAGATTGTCCAGAATGATTTTCAGCTTGCGACATTTGCTCCTGCACTGTTTCCATAGACGACGCAGCAGTGCCATCTTGTTTAGAACCAGTAGATTCCAACTAATAGCTAGACGAGTAGATGACCTTTAGCTCGCAATTTGCATCGATTACGACTCGTTACTCCAATAGGAAGTTTACCATCATCCGACTTTCCAACCACGCGTTTACCTTCTCCTCAGAAGAGAGAAGCACTTTCGACACGTCTTTAATAGTGTTGTGTTTTGCCGTTAAAACACCTTCCGTGGATTCGATATTCTTCACATTCGTGAAATAAAACAGTTTTCTTTATCAACACTAATTACACTTTTATTCACACAAATATTTATAACACTCAATTCCGTACACTGATCGCACTATTATAATTTCACGTTACAATTTAACTATCGCACTATAGTTACTCGCACTTTATCGCTTTTAATTAATCGCGCCCGGATATTTAATTCACTGCTTTTCACAGTAACAGCCTTTTCGCTGTCTTCGCTATCTACTGATTCCGAAGACTCCTCGCGGCGATATTTATATCCGGTCTGATGAGATAAATTGTTGCCTACATCTAGGCCTTTCTAGAATTGTGTCTTGGGTTCTGGATCCGTCTTCGAAATGACTAATGGGAATTTCCGTCATCATGTGAGATATGACTCATGGTTTGGGGCTGTGGAATGTTCCGCTTTTTCTTTCTAGAGGACTTTGTCTGCGACTTGTTTACAAATTGCATGTACGAGACACATGTATCAGACATAAATTTCTCGCAGATTCTCTAACTGGTTTCTAGAGGATTATTTTACGTTTTATCTGATTGTTTTCGTTGTTTGAATACATGTATGAAATGTATGTCGAGTATTTCCTCGCCGTTTCTAGCTTTTTCTGGCGCCGATACAACTCGTTTGGCGTGCATGCAACAATAGGAAAGGTTAAAATACTTGCACATAGACTTAAAAGGTATGCAGCCACTGTTGGTTTTGTTCCAGTGAATGGGACTTTCAAAATACTTTTTTTCATGCCACACAATTCTATTCAAATGTGCATTGATGAGATGATGGAAGATGGTAAATGAATTTGATTGGTAAACTGGTTAAAACTCGCCAATCAAGGGCAATCAGCAATAAATCCTAATTCATTAATTCGAAAATAATTTGATTTTGATCAACACCGGATTAAACTGGTAACAATATCTGAATCAAATCAATCAATGCTATTTGAATACATTATCACATAACATATGGGAATGTATAAAGAGTAATTTTATGATAACACATCACAGTGGACTTAAATTAGTGAAACAATTCCTTGTTGCATTATTATGATTATACATTAATTAGGTCTTTTCGAAGTTTATACCCACCATGATCACGTCTAAAGCTGATAGTTTAAAACAACCAGGCCACATTCAGCTTACACATCTGATGATAATAGCCCTTATCAACATTTTTGTGCCAAATACTAGCCAAAATTTACACTGTTTATCAATATCATTCAATATTCATATTTCCACCTTGTGAAATTCAATCTAAATTTTCATTCTTTCATATTATTCTCAATATATTTCTAGATACTCATAATATTCTTCTACAAACCTGTGCCTGTGCGCTTATCTCCTCAATTTTCCCTCTCAAGTGTACGAATTTCGTAAATATAAGCAAAAAACTCGCTCATTCAACATACACCGAATCAGATTACAACAACATGATGTATAAAAGAATAGCTACTACTATTGCTCCGAAACTTGTATGCGCTTCGTATGGCGGCCTCAGTTTGCGTAGTCAGTTCATCATGTTCGAAACAGCAGCGGCATGTGCTCTTGGTCGTGTGTCAAAAAACCACTCGATGGCGAGATCGACGCACTCATCAGTCAGTGCAAATGACGTGAAATTTAGCGGGAAACTAGCCCAATCGGGTAGCTACAAGGTAATATAGAGACTATGGTCATGGATAGATCTTGAGTGATCTTGCCCTTGAAATATTATTTTTAGTGATTAATTGTTGGTAATTTCAGGATGCCATTCATGCATTGAACTCTCTCCAGTCCAACTCTCAGACCATACAGTTGGCAACAACGCGTCAGCTGAATCATCTGGAGGATACTTGGAAGTATCTGCGAAGATCGGGAATCGAACCAGATCAATTAGATAAATTGTCAGTGATACATGTTTCAGGGACAAAGGGAAAGGTCAGTTTTATTATTCATTCATTATTCCTCATCAATGTCTATGATTCACAATTGGGTCACTATGTTAGTTTGATAGCTTGAGAATAATCAGCTTATCTATTACTAAAACCCACCTCAATCTCGACTCAATACAATACTAATCAGAAAAGTATTATACTTTCTAATCACTCATATGATCTGTTTCGAAAACAAGATCACGTTAATCGTGGTCTGTATAGTCTCTATTTGTATATTTTTGCCCAGCGACTCAATGCAAAAATTAAGATCGCACACTCAATCATCTTGATTATAGCACTTAATCATCGAATCCAACCAGATATTTAATGGCAATTTATATTGAAATAATTCATGAGACATGGACGTCATTTGTCTTCAGCAATGAGCGTTAATTACCAAATATGTATTTCCTCTTGAACTTGATACAAATTTACGAATATATTGAAAGCAAATTACTTTTGACTTATGAATTTAAATAACGAATAATCGCATACGACAGTGAATTGCTAATATTTTCTGTGCTTAATTGAGGAATTGCATTACGGAATGTTTTGAAATACGAGTATGATTGACGTGGTATTATGTTTATTGTTACAAATGATTGCGAGCAGTAAATATTTAAATAAATGTGACTGTATAAATGTCTGAAAATTCGAAGACATTTGCGTCTGTTTGCTGTTATTTTTGATGTAATTTGTGATAACTTAGCAGTATGCATAGTTTTTTATTTGCAATCTCGTGTTGCCCTTCTTTTAAGCAGCTTTGGACTTCTAAGCAAAAAAAACCAATTCTATTTAATAATTTGCATAAAGCGCATGCCATCAACTTCCTAATGTTTTTTAAACATGATTGTAATGAACTAAATATTTTCAATTATTGACTGTATCTTATTTACTATGAGATTTTCGTCTATCTAGTTAAACACTAATTTCCCAATTAATATTCATAATTTTTGCTTGTCCTGAATATTCGTGGGCTTAGAATCAAATTAGAGACAATAAAAATTTCTTCCATAGTATCTTCAAAAGATTTCATGAGCTTAACTGACACTTAGCTCAACGTTAGTATCTTTAGCAATGAAATTTTCCTTTGCATTGTGTTTTTTTTAGACAGGATCGTGATATTTTTCAGCTTCGCAAAACAGGTGATCTAGTTTACCCTAGATGATATTAACAGCAGTTAAATTCTTCCTATGTACCAGGCTTTTCGTGATTTTCATCCTCCCTTCCTGTTGAATGTGTAATAGTTCATATTTGTTTTCCTAACAACCTTTACCTAATAGTCCTCTCTGGATATGTTCATTGTAGCAGTTATTGTGCTGTTTATGGAAAAAAAATGGTTGAGCTATCTTACCTTTATGAGTTTTTTCCTTTTGATCCACTAATATTTAGTAGTGATTGGAATATGTCGGACCCAGTTTCAAATTGCATCAGGTCTAATCATCAGCTTTCCACAATACTTTCATCCTTCCTTTTCCTGAATTTTCTACTGCAGTTTAACACATGGCGTAATTTGAATGGCCGTATTCTCGACCTTATGACTGCTAATATTCCCTCTCTTGATATATTTGTATTCTCAATGGTCCAATCCTATGTTTTAGTAGACCCTCACTACCTTCCTCACTCCTTTTATGCCCGCGGCAACCCCCTCCGAAGAGAAGAATCTCAGTTGCACCTCGGTACAATTTCCACAAGGCTAATTGCCTAGGAATGGCATCTGAATTTGAAAAAAAATAACTGGATTTCGTTCTTCCGTTTGTTGAATATTAATTATGCCCTTTCCAAATTTATCTCATATCTCCATCTATATCCTTATCTTACATCCTCGTAAATCTACAGATCTTCTTGGATTCGCTCAATAAGTTTTGAGGCAATCCAAGTGAAAAATGTTGCTCGGAAAAAGTTTCGAAAATCAAAAGGATTTGTGTGCTCCTTTCAATTGATGAAACAGCAAATTCCTTGTCCTTGAATGCTAGTAAATTTAAACAAATGACTTTTTCTCTCAAATCCTCTCCTGTTTTGTTATCTTTACCATTTTCCAACAACTCTGTCGCAGGTTAATCAATTCAGAGTTGGGTATGACTTTTGATCCATAATTAAAATTTAAGCTTTATGTTGCGGAAGTCACCGCTAAAGCCTCCCGAGTCTCTGAACTAGTCCTTCGTTCTACTTCTAACTTTGTTGATATACACACATTTGTTTGTTTTTTTTCTGATGTTAATTCGTTGTGGTCTCGAATATGCTTGCCAGATGTGATCTCGTTTCCAATAGCTTTCTGAGGTCATCCACTGTTTGCAGAGAAGGTGCACATTAGTTTCATGATGCTATTGTGGCCTTGAACATTTTTTCGAAAGTTACTCGTTTTTAGTCGCTGAACTTCAGCATTTTCTTTATGGGCCTGATGTCCTCCAGGATATTAAGAGAGCCTTTTAGATTTCTTGATTTGGATCTGCCGACCTGTTGTAGACTTACCCCCTGTTTTGTCGCTTCCTCTTGAATTTGTATGTGCAGCGGTTTACGGTTTAGAAGGGCTCCCATCCTTACTGTCGAGATTGAGCTCATTTGCCCATGTAATCATCGGGCAAGCTATTCTTTGAAGTTTGCTGAGCCTGTTAATAACCGTTTTTGTGTGGTTTTTTTTCACCACACTGCTCATTCATATAGGATGATATATCTCACCATTTGTTTGTATGCCCAGAATGTTGGCCTTGGAGATAGTGCTTAGGTGCGTCGAAGTGTTTGCATTGTCGTTCAAAGTGCCTTAGTGGTCTTCAGTGTCATTTTGTTTAGATTATTGTCTTATCCAGGTGGATTCCTAGATAATTTACCTCCTCCTGTTGACGCCCCTCTGCGCCTCTAATTTTTAGGGCACCTATATTGTTCTTTCTTTTGCTGGTGAATGAATCTATGTTGGTTTTTTGAGAATTTATGGATAGACCCACCTGCTTGCACCATTGTGCTGTTTGATTTAAGGCTTTTTGCATTCTGGATATCAAAGTATTCGAGTATAAACCTCTTAATATCATCTTACTGGTGAGGGTCTAAAGAAGATCATCACCCAGTAAGGACCCAAGCATGGAGATAATATACATTTTCCTAGCGTTCGCCCTCACCTCAGGTTTCCTTACCTATCTCCGCGAATACACCTCGGTACCAAAGTACCCATTTCACCACCTCTTGAGGGGCTTCTTTCCTCTGAGGTGGATGGTGCAGCGAGTCGTGGCTTGCCTAGTCAAAGGCTCCTTCTATGTCCATGAAATTCTTTGCTATCCAACGCCTTTTCTATTATTTGTAACAGCTTATGTGTGGCTTGAGCAGCTTGAGTAGCCTACTGAGTAGAGCACTGGCTTCTTGCGTGTGGGGTCTTTGGTTCAATTCCAAGTTCGGACGAGAGTCCGTGCACCAAGCTATGAGTTCACCTAGCTTTTATTAGGTACCTGATTAAAATCAAGGTCAAAGTGAGTCGTGGATCTAATGACTCTACACTCGTATTCACAATGATTGAAAAATTGTAATGAAGCTCTCTACCAGCTTCAACCCCTAGACCCGTACGAGGGTTGTCGTGGGATTACTTTACTTTATGTGTGGCGTATAAATTTAACTTGGCCTTTCTTCATTAAGAGGTGTCTCTGTCTATATAGGCAGGATCATGGAGAAGCTATAGGAGGTGTCTCTGTCTATATAGCTTCTCCATGTTCTTCAATATGATGGTTGTGAGGCTGATTAGCCTGTATGATTTTAGCAGATCAGCCGGTTTGTTGCCGCCCTTGGAAGAAGTCTATCCGCACCAACTTGCACGATTTTGGCAAGTATATAAAATTCAAGCTTGCTCTAAAAAATGTGTACCAGGATGGTGTTCAGTTTCCTTGTGGCTCTTTGTAGAAGAGCCGGGATGATTTCATCTGGTCCTGGCGATTTCAACGATTTAAAGGGGTTTATTGCCCATTCAATCGTTTCATATGAGATAATTTGTTTCACTCAGGGCGTTTGACTTCTTCTTGTGGACCCTGGAACGTGTGTAGTCAACATTCATAGTCGTCATCGCTCCATCTGGAGTTCGAAATAATCTTACAAGCGGTGGCCTTTATACAGAGCTTTCTCTATCTTGCATTCTCTGAGTGCTATTGAGACTTTCATAGAAGATACCCTAAGCCATTCGTTTGGATTTTCCTCGCTCTTGATTCCATACATTTTATCTATATCCTCAATAAACTGCAAATTTCACTTAACAATTTTCATGAATTTTTCTCCATAATACTATAACCATTGACTTATAATTTTATTCATCATTTTAGGGATCAACATGTGCACTGACTGAGTCAATTCTTCGTAGATTCGATATCAAAACAGGTTTCTTCAGTTCACCACATCTAGTGTCGGTTACAGAACGAATACGAATCAACGGTCAACCAATTTCACAGGAAAATTTCACGAAACATTTTTGGACCGTTTACAATCGTCTTAATTATCATAAGGATCATGAAAATGATATGCCGGCCTATTTTAAATTTCTAACAATTTTAAGTTTTCATGTATTCATGGCAGAAAGTGTTGATGTGGCGGTGTATGAGGTGGGAATCGGTGGTGAAAAAGATTGTACAAATATTTTAAGGTAATATATGGTTTTTTCTCTTTTATTAGATGTAGGAAGTATAAACTCTTTTGTTAAATTATTTCAAACTTTACTTGATTTTTTATTTTTATACTCGAAATGAGTCCGCTACAATACTAATTTTTATTATTCATTATTTTATTATTCATTTGTATAAATTTTTCTTAATAGTTATTATTCATAATCAAAAACGTCAATGCATTATTTCTCTGAGGCATATCATATCTATCACGCTATGAAAAATTCACATGTTAGTTCTAATTCAATATTCTACTAATCGACTGCACAAAATTGTTTTTATAATTAATTGACGTAAACGTTTATCAATTTTAAATCATGAATTTCAAATAATTTTTCTGATAATAATTGTTTAAATAATAATTTTCACTATGAATCTGTTTCATTCATGATAACACATACAAATATATTGATCACCTGATTGAAATATATTCATTTTAAGTCATCATCTGATGGCATCTCTGCAAATTAGAGTCTAGGAAGCGACAGAAATATTCTAATAGTATATAATGACTAGTGAAAATATGAGATAATTTATTTCGACTCGTGGTTTCAATGTGAAAGATTATCAAACAAAACCAGTTCGTGTTGGCTGAGAATTCTGGCACTACAGTTGAGGTGTGTAATTTCGATAGATTGTCGTGACGAGATCAAGTAAGGAGGAGCTGTAGCCTTTGACTTTTTTAAGCCGATATTCAATATTAATGAAAATAATATTATAGTTGGATGATGATTGCTAGTATTTCTTCTAATAAGTTTCGTATTGCGTCAAAATGCAGTGAATGTAAATTCATATTATATATTACTTATCATATTTAGAAAAGAATTTCCATAAAGTATAACTAATTTTTATAGCAGTTGTTAAATGTTCTAATATGTTTTAAATATTTTTCATGTTTTTAAGAAGGCATAATTTTAGTACTTTGGCACGAAATTCAATTTCTAACTGTATTCCTTCATTGAGGTTCTTTGCTATCGTTTAAATTTTTCAACTTCCTGTTTACTCTGTCCCTAAATTTTCAAAAAATCCTTCATAAAAAACAGAACATTTTATTTGCAAATGTTGAGAGGAGTGTTAATTTTTGCGCAAATATTGTGAAAAAACCCGTTATAAATTCTGTACATTTTAGTGCAATTTTGAAATAATATTAAAAATTTAAACACCATCTGATTTCTTGCTCTCCTCCTTTTTTCTTTACATGTAAATTCCTATTCTATTTTAGAACAACAAAAACAGTCGGTATCACATCTCTCGGGCTTGAGCATACGGCCCTCTTAGGAAATACACTAGGTGAAATCGCTCGCCAAAAAGCCGGTATTATTAAACCAAAGTCAAATGTCTATACAGTACAACAGCCAGATGAGTGTTTAGAAGTAATAAAACGAGTTGCACGTGAAAGAAATGTAAGTAATCCCATCCATTACAATTGAGTTTCAAACGAAACTAACACTTGATATCATCTTTTTCAGGCTAAATTATTCATAGTTCCTGATTTTACTGATTATAAGTTTCCACGTCAACCAGATCTACAAATCAAGAGCAAAGTACAACACTTGAATGCTTCCTTGGCCATGCAACTGGCCTACGACTGGTTAGAAGCAAATCGTATGTCACGACTGAATGGACTAGTTTTAAAACAAAGAAAATCTCGAATGATTGTTGATGTTAGCGATAAAGTTGTCGATGGATTAGAACAGTGTGTTTGGCAGGGACGATGTCAAGTTATACACTTAGGAAATAAGAGGTAAATTGAAATGCATTATTATTCGATGTTTTTAACCATTTGCGTTGATTTTTTTTCGTTGAAAGTAGATGCACTGCATCATCTTATAGATATCCGAAATGATAGCCAAACTTCAAGTGCTCAGAAAGAGCATGATAACTAATTTTTTTTACCGTCTTCGTTGTAGAAGAACAAAAAGGACATTTAGCAATTCAGAAATTTGCAAAGTTTGTATGCATTGCTTTGATGCATACATGTTAAAACAAATTATTAGTTTTACTAGTTCCAAATAACCTTTTTGAGTGGCAATTAAGAAAAATTTAAGAAAAAATTCTAAGAAACATGCTGGCACCATTAGAAAAAGGCCTATTCATATTTTATTTGCCCTATAAAGTAATGAAAACGAGATCTTAGCTCACCTATATCTATAAAGAAACGTTTGCTGGTTTGCATATATTTTTAAAAAATAACACCTTAAATCCATATTTAACAGGTTAATCCATATTAACCTGTTAACTGGGTATGACGAAATATTTCGTCATGCCAAGAAGTCAACTGCAATGGGCATGACGGCATTTTTCGTCATACATAAAATTTTTTTTTTGTCAGGAGAATTTTTAACCGTGAAGCAAGATCACGATATGGCTCATTTGGAATTGGTTCGTATCTGTACATGTACTAAAGCCGTCAAGTATATAGTTAGTTTCCATAGTATGAATTATGGAAAGTAGTGAAAATGCAGCGATTTTTCTTAATTTTATTCCGACTGGCATAGTATTTCATGTGCTTGTCGTGGTTTGTTCTTCTTAGTTTATGAATGTTCATGATTTAAGCTGTATTTCTTTCGTTTGAAAAACCTTCTGTGCCTACTTTAACGCACTCATCGCTCACAAAGGGCTAAACACTTTCAAAACGTCATCATGAACAAGCTGGAAACCTTGAGACTGTTTAGACGAGCGGTTTTTTGCTAGATCCAGCACGAGCTTTTAGGAAAGAGAAGTGAAGGACGGAACGGAACAGCGTGCACGAGTGATATAGTTGGCCATCGAGCACGGCAGCGATTTTTCTGTCATTTTCTTAGAAATAATTTGAGGCTCAGCCATTTTTTGGTAGAAAGTTCGATTTAGTCTGCTACGAATATGAAAAACTGTGTGCTAGCACAGCAAGAAATCGCTCGTCAAAACTTGCAACGAGCACCATCGGCCAGCAAACTCTGTGCTGGCAAAGCACAACATCGATCGTCTAAACTGGCTCAATATTAGTTATCATTTCGCCTACTTGTTTTTGTTTTAAATTTCTTATTTTCATAGAAACACAGAGGTATCTTATAATTCACTAAAGCCCCCATCGCTTGTTAATAGTATTTGAATTTGATCACCACCAATCGACCAACTACTACTACTTTGCGTGAATATGCTCTGAAAATTTCAGCTCAAACGGTTAACGCAACCATGAATCATACTCACTGAATCTTTATATTTACTTCGCACTACGAAGAAAAAAGTCCCTATTGTGAAACGAGTTGAGCAAAAGTTTATTCCCCAGTGAACAGGTTGCTTCATGCGAATCTCGTTTTTGCCTCCTTCCTTCCACTCACTCCATCTGCCAATCAGTGTGCATCATCCTAGTACTGCCACACAATTGAAAATTAGTATAAGAGAAAGTAAAATAATCTAATCCTCGTTCCGCAAAAAACGGGCATTCAAAGAATGGCAAACAAAGGTTCAACTAAGCAAAGTTTTCATAGTACTCAAGATGACGCTAGCACATATGTAATTAGTTGAAACTTCAGTCATTCTTGAAGAATCTCACTCCTAACAAAAATACGAACTATTCGCTGTAGAACACAGTAAAAAAGTCAACAAACCTGCCATCAGGGAATCTTTACTGATAACTACTAATGGAAGCTGGGCAAGAAGCGACGAAGCTTTTGCAGTTTACTAGCAAGTCTCCACAACTCTCGATGCGATAACACAGAATCTATTTTCTGAATTCAATATCCATTTTTCCTTTAGAAGCTAGATACATTTTTATTTCTTGACAGATATCGATATTTCGAGAGTAATCTCCCCTCTTCTTCAGAGTCTATCGGTCTGATAGTCGGTCAGACCGATCGATACTGAAGAAGGGAGCATATTACCCTCAAAACATCGATATCTGTCAAGAAATAAAAATATATCTGGCTTCTAAAGGAAAAATCGGCTTTGATTAAAATACTTTTCACAAGCTAGGAAAAAGAATTGGTGTACACAAAAAACAACTTAAAAATGACATTAAATAAGCCTTGATACTTTTGAACTCCTACCTTTTATTGCATCGCGCACATACCAATACATACTAACACTTTTATAAAATCACGAGGTGTCAATATTTAAGTTTTTTTAAAAAAAAAACGTTTTCTTTGAAAAGTTCAACTAACAATAAGATTGAATTAATGCATAACTAGAGCTTAAAGCAAACTAAGTAGAGTCTCCAGTAGTCGGACATTCTTAAATTTATAATTTTTAAAACAAAAGAAAATTCTAAAGTGTTTTCTATCCATCAATCAAATTCACATTTGACCAAGGCAATATTTCTAAGGATGCATTATTCAATGTCTATAATAAATTCAAATATCTTTTCAGAATACATCTCGACGGAGCTCATACTAAAGAAAGCTTAGATGTTTGTGCCGACTGGTTTCTACGAGTCACAAAAGATAGGTAAAATCCTCTATCATTCCAGAAATTAGCTAATTAAATAGCTATTCCCTCTCTTCTTCTTAATTTCAGTTCTAAACCAAAATGCCTACTTTTCAACGCAACAGGTGACCGCAACTCTGAACAACTTATGAATGTCCTGGCGAAACAAATCAAATTCACTTCAGCCTTATTTGTACCGAATCTTGCCTATATTAGTGATGATGACGATGAAACTAGTGATGTTGCTTGTTGGGCTAGTGATCAACAAGTTCATCGGGCTCATGAACATTCTCGAATTTGGCCAAAATTACAAAATTCACCGGTAATTGCATCATTTTCATCCATTCTGGATGCATTTTTATTTCTCGATGAACAATACGGTGACGATGAAGAAGCTGATGTTTTAATAACAGGATCATTGCAATTGATTGGTTCGTGTATGTTGGCATTGAAGAAATATGATTCGATTAAAGATAGATGATGATTTTAATGTAAAAGAGAAAAGTCAATGAGACGAAATTAATAAGCAAGATAGGAATCAATGATGAATGTCAGTGCTCAGCTCAAATGTGTGGCAAATGATATACAATATTTTTTTTCAAAAATTATGTTAAATATTTTGTACTTCAAGTTGACTAATACACCGAGATTTTACCATTTTTATTAAATAACTTTTTAAAAAACTGAAAATCAAAAATATTTTCTTAGTATTCAGTATATGTCAGCTAAAAAATTCAGCAGTTAGTCAGCAACTAAGCTAAAAATTTACTTAAAAATGCGCAAAATTAGATTAAAACCATGCTTATAGCTAATAGTTTGAACAATATTCAGTAAAGAATATCATAGCTTTTTATAGTCATTCATTAAAGCACTCAGTAAGGAATACCATGAGTGATACGAATTAAAAATAAAGTCATATCAAAACAGGTTTATGCAGCAAAAAAATAATACAATTGCAAGTGGATATGCATAGCTGCCTTACTTCTATATATGACTGCATGTTGCAATAGGGTTTCCTTTTTTTGAAGTTCTGGTTTTTGAAATACCATTTTAGCCTCGCTAAAAAATGTTCATTTTGTCAAGCGGCCAGAAGTGAAATACATATGCTTTATATGTATTTATGGGTGTCCTGTTTTCAAAAATCAAATCAAATTTCAATACACTTTAAATACTAATCAGATTTAAGCACCATCATCCTTATTGTTCTATTTCATCAAGAAAATATTTACATCATTTCAAATAAAACTCACCAGAAATCCCAACCGAGAGCCAATGTGATGAAAGATTTAAATAATAAAATAAAAATAAATAGAAAAATTGTCAACTTACAAAGCTTTTCTTTCGATTTTCTTGTTAGTTTTTGCATGAAAACTATTGTTTGTTATTAGAAAATTGTAATATTTTATAAATTACGAATCTAACTGAGGCGCGGCAAACTGTTCGCGCTAATGCCTAGTACTATACTCTTCGCGAAACGAATTCAACGGTCGATTCCCATACAAAAAGAGCTTTTCAATTCGTCAGTAAAGCTCTTTTTGTATGGGATTTGACCGTTGAATTCGTTTCGCGAAGAGTATAGTACTAGGCATAAGGTCGAAGGTGTTTGCCTGCCATCCGTGACTTGTTAGTACTTCGAAAAGAATTCGATTTCGGTGTGTACGCCATTTGAAATGTTTCTTTTTAATATGCTTAGGTTCTCAGTTGTCGCTTGAAATTATTCTGCGAAAATGTCGAGAAATGCTGGGATAATGTAGTGCAGTTTAGCATATCCGTGTGAAACTATTGTGGGGAAATTATGGCCAATATGCATTGTTGTGAGAGTGAGAAAGTGTTGTCTAATTCACAACTATAGGAAAATACCAATAATAAAAAAATGACAAATTTTATTACAATGTATTGAGAAAAGAGGGCGCTCGGGATGAAATGAACGGATTTTTTTCCATCGAAAAGATGATGCTGAAAATTTTTAAAGTGTGCCGACGTGAAAAAAGCATCAAATCCTCAAGATATTCTTTCAAAGTACTCTCTTTTTGAAACCTTTAGGGTGTATTCCAGGTTAAGGCTTTATGGCTCGGACAGTACGTAAATTCCATCGCCAAGAAATACATAGGGTATGTATTCGGTCCCGTCAGGTAGAACTGAAGACATTGGCATATTTAATTGATTTTTGTCGAGGTCCTTGCTAAACTGACTGTTCCTGAACACACCACTATCAGGAATTTCACTTTGGCAACCAACATCGATGTATAGATAAAAGTATACTCTATATTAGCAACTACCATTAACACAATGCTAAACTATAATTATAAAATTTAAATAATTATAAAATTTGCTGTCAGAATAGAATGGACATTGCAATAAAATAAACAGTTTAGAAATTCCCATGCCGTTTTTTTAGAAATCTTAAACCATCCCTCTGTTGGCTAAGGTACCAATACAGATATATAGATATATATATATATATATATATATATATATATATATATATATATATATATATATATATATATATATATATATGTATATATATATATATATATATATATATATATATATATATATATATATATATATATATATATATATATATATATATATATATATATATATATATATGCTTTATTTATGGCTGGTCTTCAGTTTGTACAAATAACAAATGATATTTCCTCGATTTAGAATTCAGACTATGTCTTTAAAGTAATTTAATAGTTTAAATTGGAGTTGATTTTATTTAAAATGCATTCATATTTAAGTAGTTGTCAACTTAGAAGGGAAAATTTACAAAAACATCTGGGAACTTATTAACTACAACTAATTTACCTATAACTGCTTAAAATTAGGAATAGATATAGTCAGAAATTAAAGATGCTATTAGTGGGTGATTCGATTTATGGCAGTTTCGCAGAAATTCATGTAGGTTCTTTTTAGCAGAATGATTTATATATTTGATTTTCCTAATTCGGCGGAGTAGCCTTGTAGAAAAGAAACGCGATTTGTTTAAAATTATCGATTAACGCGATTTGTTTAACATTACTTTTAAGCACTTGTTTTGTTGCGTTTGTAGTTTTTTCCTATTTGTTTTGGCACAATTATACCAGGCAGGGGAGGCATAAAGTAATATACGCTGCATACTGAGACTATAGATGAGCAGCTTATTATCGGTTGACATGGTGGAGTTATGGTTAATGAGGGAATAGAGCTCGCATATTACCTTGGTAATTTTTGAACACGCATCATCCATATGAGGTTTGAATGTTAATTTCTCATCCAACCGGATGCCAAGGTATTTAATAAAGTCCGGCTATTTTATTAGATTTTCTAGGATGTTGATGGTGGGGTTTGGAAGAAAGCATCGAGCGCGCCTTTTTTGAAAAGAAAATAGCCTGGGTTTTTTGTTTATTGATTTTAGTTTTCCATTTGTTATAAAACTTTTCAAGTAAAGTTAGGTGATCATGGAGCCTGTTGATAATAACCCCGGCGGGAACGATACATGATGAGGAAAACATTTGCCAAACTTTCACCGAAAACTTTCTATTACTCAAAAAGGATTTAATTATTTTTACTAGGCACGTAGGAGTTGATTGCCTAGAGAGCTTGAATGTTAGTCCATTGTGCCATACCGAGTCAAAGGCTTTTTCTATATCAAGCGCTGTTTCTTATGATGGTTCAAAAACTCAACACTTTGATTAACACAAATCACGACTCGCGGGATTTTTTTTTGTTCAAGTTATTTTGCTTTATTTGCACATTTCTATGTTGAACTAGCGTACATTAATTGTAACTTTTAGTATTACAAAATATATTTATTTCTTTTCAAAAACAGTATAAATTTCATTATTAAATAGTCTTGTTTCTCACGATGGTCAAGAACTCAGCAACTTGAATAATATCAATCACGACTCGTCCACTTGGTTCACGGGATAATTTTGATATCGCTCGAAACTCAAAACTCGCTCTGATCACGTTTCAGGTCTTCTTTCAAAACGGCACATTACAACCTGTTATTTTTTGAATCAAGTTATATCAACTGGTCCAGCGACGCACACAGCTCAATCGTTGACAAGCGCAATTAGACCGGTAGACTGATTGTTTTCAAATCCCATTTCAATATGCCAACAGACTCTAAACAGCTGATGGTTTGTTGAGAGGTGCGGTTGAAATCCAAACTGGTAAGCTAGAATGTTGAGTGATATCACCTCCTCGAGTCTACATAGAATTACTTTCTCAACAATTTTACTAAGAGATGGAAGTAAACTAGTCGGCCTATAGTTGCTAGGATCATGAGGATTCTTTCGCAACAGGCTTAAGAATAGGAATCACGACTGGTTTCTTGCAGGCAGATTGGAAGTAACTGATTTTATAACATGAATTGAAAATGGAGCATAAATAATCAATTGATTCTGTAGGTAGGTTTTTGAGAAGTAAGTTAGGGATTTTAACGAGACCGGAAGCTTTTTAATGTTTGAGTTTTTGGAGAATGCGCTTAACCTCAGATCAAGAGCGTAAAATAGCAGATGCATCTGCGACTCTGCTAATTAATTCATCATTAAAATTTTTAGCTTCAGTTACCAAGGTGGTTTCGCCTAGGGAGTCACCAGAATGATGGGCTCGAAGGAAGTAACCCCCTAACACATCTGCTTTTTCTTGGTCAGTATACGCTGTACTGTTAGTAGGGTCGTTGAGAAGGGGAATAAAATCGGGTATCTTTTTAAGAGCTCGATCTAATTTCCAAACGGTCGGAGAACCTTTTCTTGGATATATATTACTTCATTCCACTTACGGTTTCGCACTTCTATGAACTTATTCCTGATTAACTGAGTGAAGCAATTCACTTGAGTTTTGATGTCTGGGTTATGAGTTCGCTGCCATTTTCTACGGAATTTGTTAAGCAATTTAATTAGCTTATTCATTTCAACGTCTAATTCCGGAAAACGTTTGGGTTTTGGGGAGATTTTTGGTGTGGTTTGATCTCTGGCTGTCAATATGGCCGATGAAAAAGATTGAATGATTGAATCGATTTCCTGGTAAGTTTGTGCAGTTATATCGGAGTTTTAGAATCGCATAGCAAGAGTACGTCTGAATATTCTCCAATTGGTTTTGCAATATTGAAATCTAGTGAATTTTGGATTACTGATATTAGCCGTAGTCTGCAATTTAAAACTAACGGGCAAACGGGGTGAAGACAATTCATTTAGCGTAATAGTAATTACTATTGCTCAGAATAATGTCCAAAGTAGAAGGTTTTCCAATAAGAGGGTGATAGGTAGGTTTAGAAGGTGAATGGACGAACACATTATTGTTCAAGAGAATACTGCCGATTTGGCTACCTTTGTAACAGTTCCAATGACGATGTCTAGCATTCAAATCGCCGCAAATAATGAATTTTCTATTGAGCTTGGTTAAGAGTTGGATCTCCGATTTGAAATCTTTAAGTTTCTCTGCATTCAACTTGGTACCTGGAAAATAGACTACAACGAGTGACGCACTGATGTCATTGCTATATTTTCAATACATTTAGTTGGAAATGGTTTTAATGGAGAGTGACGAATCAGTTTATTTACAGTTATCGCGACGCCACCCTCAGTAGCATCCATCCTATCATTTCGAAAAATCTTATAACGTTTGTTGGATAATTTGTCCTACCCCTTCAGCCAGGTTTCAGACACAAAAGTAATTTCAATATTATTAGTTTCTATATACTGAACAAATTCTAATGATTTATATCTTATGCTTTGCGCATTTCTATATGTCTATAAACAATTTCGTTGGAGAGTCGCATTTGAAACAGGACTCAGTTCATAAATTAGGCGCAGGAATGACGAATTGAAAAAATCTATTTAAAAATCATCTAAAAAACCATCAATCAAGAAAGATGAGAGATATTCCAATGTCTCGTCTAGTAAATTAAAGAGTTTGCCTTCTCTGGCGTTACATTTGTTGCTGCGGCAGCAGATTAGCATTGCGACCCACCAGAAATTCCAGTCCCTCCGATTCGGTGTTGGACCAGGTTCTTCAGCTCCTGGTGTAGAGTAAGGAGTCAAAAGTAAGCTGAAGCGACAATCGTGCCTTTTAGCCTGCCATTTTCCCGATACTGATCGTTGACCACTCAAAGATTCCGGCTTGAAGACTGTCTGAGCGTGGTGGTTTCAAGTAAATTAGAAATTAGAACACAATTCTTATTTGAAAGTAATAGCAATAATATTAGAAAAATGTGGGATCTAATTAATGAGGTTACAAGCGTAAAACGAGATATGACAGGTTTTAATAATTCCATCCAGACATCGAATGGGGAATTAATTCCAAATGATAACAAATCGAAAATTTCAGAAGAATTTAACAAGCATTTTTCAACAGTTGGGTATAAAATAACATCCCATATTCCTTCAGCTGCTTTTCAGCCTTTGCTGCCTACAGCTCAAACCACTTTATTATTATATCCAGTTTCTGAAGAGGAGATAAATCGGCTTATTCTCCATTGTAAACCAAACACTGCTCCTGGTATTGACGTTATACAATCAAAACATATACGGGAAAATTCTGCATCAATATCTAAGCCGTTGACGCACATTATAAATCTTTGTTTTAGCCAGGGCCATTTCCCATCTCAACTAAAACATCTCAACTAAAAAAGTATTGGGATTCCACAACGAACAGGCTTGGGTCCAGTTCTATTTTTGATATACATCAACGATTTATTGGAATTAAAAATAGCAAACTGTTCTCTTTATAAATTCGCTGATGATACGGTTGCCCTTTTTTGGGGCAACAATTGGAACGAAGCAATCAAAATAGCTAATGACGGTATTAGTACAATATCACGTTGATTAGAGATGAATAAAGTCAGTATCAATGTAAAAAAATTTGAATTAAATACAGGACACTCAACGCGTTTACAAAACCGCAGAGCAATTCAAGAACCAAGGCACCTAACTACAACTGCTGGAAATCATGCGTCTTATGTAGCTCCACAACTTTTTAATAGCTTACCAGTCAACATATGTAAGATAACGAATTGTCATGCTTTTCGAAAACCTGTGAAAATATACCTCCAGGAAAATAATATTGCAGAGTGAATTTTGTTTGTTCTTTTTTTTCTTCTAAAATATCTGTGAATTGTAATTTTGAATTTGGCAAGAAAACTATTATTATTATCTATTATTATTATTATTATTATTATTATTATTATTATAATTTCTCAGTCTTCATACGTATATATTGCTACGTCCAATCCAGGGTTCCTGTACAAGTATGCAATATAGGGGAAAGCTTTCAGTTTAACCAATTTGTCGCTCAAAAGAAAGGGCGAAGCCTTGGCATGCTGCCAGTTGTTCTGAACAAATTTTATACACTCAAGCATAGAAATATATAGAAATGATATCTGCGGATCCCTTTGCAGGGACCCTTGGACAAAGTTCGCATGACTTCAGTGAAAGAAACTCTATAGGAGAGAAGTGCCACTGGATCTTTGCGTTTTGCTCTAGAAACTGAGTACGCCAAGTACAGGTGGGTTTGTCAGTCTGGTTGCCATCTGCAAAGGTAAAATCGTTAGGATTCACTCTAACTCTTGGTGTGATATCTTGTGATGAGGTGGTGTAATATCTTGTGATGTGAGATGGTGGCCGCTATCGGAGTGAAGCGAAAATAGAAAGCTTTCTTTTTTCTCTGTTTTACAAACGAATTTAGTGGATTCGACACTCCACTTTAGCTTGAACTCTGCGCTATCTGTACATAAAAATTTTTCAATAGCTTAATGTGAATAAATATTAAACGTAAGTTCACCTTATAGCCAATTATCAAAATGAAATACAAAATTTAGATTTCTTTGACTTTCACGTGCTTAAAAATAACTCTTTCAAATAGCCAAGACAATTTTTCTTCGAAAAAAAACTTTCAATAAAATCCGTCAAACTTTCTTGATTAAGAACAAAAATCAGCTAAGAAAAATATTTTTTTCTTCAGTCAATCCTTCAATGAAAAGAACAAAACTTCTTCGACTACTGGATAACTTTTTCTCTCAAACACTCCTTTAGTTCGCTATAAGCAGTTTTTTTTCGATCTCTAGGTACATCATTAGCATGAAAGCCCCAAAAACTTTTTTCCCAAGCTAAACACAATCATTACAAGGAATCTTTCTTCAAAACTTTTTCCTCACTGTTAAACATAAAATCCTAACCGATATCTATTACATTCAGCCGACTCAGGAAGAAGAGAACAGCATAAATCTGCAAAAGAGAACATATTCCAGCCATTATCTAGTTCATGTATCTCCTTCAGGTTACAACCACAATCTCTCAGCTCTCACTCTGCCGCATCCGTTCATTTTCATCCTGCGAAGCGTTAACAAGTGAAAAACTGGCGAACAGTTTTCAATAGCGAGCAAGTTCAGGCGGCATTTTGAACAAAAACCGTTCCAATTACGGACCGTGCAAAACGAAACCATTTCGTTTTTAACGTTTATCGAGTTTACCCAATCCCAAAAGGCTGCGGGGGGTTGCTAAGCGCTCGACCAATCAGAAAAGCTCGGCTAATGTACGTTGTCCCTCCCATTGCGAATTTCAGATATGGGGCGAGAGATTACAGTTGACTGTGTGAATGCAAAAGGGAGGATTACTGTTTCTGCATCGGGGGAGACAGGATGTTTGGTGGAATTGGGGGTGAAAGCAAGCTACTGTTGACGGCACCAAATGGCCAACCACATTCCGACCACTAAGATTCCGTTCAACTCTGCTGCAAATGAAACGGTGGTGTGTAAGTGGATGGGATCAGAAAGCATGGCATCCTGGTTAGGGGGTGGAAAGATTGTTGGGTGAGTTCACGATTAAATGAGAGCATGTGCTGTATAACATCGCAGAATGAAATTCGCCATGCTTGCGTCAGGAAAAGATTCGACATAAAGTGCAGCAACATCCACCTCCACGTAACCTATCCATAGCATGACTGAGCTGGCGGTGAGGTTGTTTTGACTTCAGCCAGCCTGCCATCCACTCAACCACCCCTCATCGGCGCCACGGAATGATGTTGCACTCGGCTGAATAGTTGCTCGGTAAAATCCTTTTTAACTCGTTAAATCACTTCACGAAAATTCGTTTAACATCCTGTACGGTTAATCCAAGCATATTTTCATTTCATCATCAGCGGGAGCTATCATTTTGCTACATAGTTGCTGTTTCAAACGCGGCGTGTTTTTACATCTGCACGGTATCCTGGAGTATACTACATATATGAGTATTTAGTGCGCGCGAAATCAAGTTAAAAAAATATTTTTTCCTGCGATTTGAGTTCAGTTGCAATATAACGGTTGATTTGTGAAGGAGCAATAACGGAAGTAGTGGATAGAAGTTGTGCTTTGGTGGCAGTTCAAATTCAAAGGATCAGATTAATGGATTAAGAAGACAGGATTGATTTTGTGTGATTGTGGGTGATGGTTTAAAAATTGAAAATCAGTGTGCGACAAGATATTGATAGTTTTGATTCAAGTAGTTGAAAAACGTGTGGGGGGAATTTGGAAAATGAATGGTGAATAAGTATTTTAGGTTGGGAGAATTTTAGTGAAAGGTTTATTTGGTGACGTGTATTTGAAGAATGCAGGACACTTCGAAATCATTTTTAATCCGTGATCTGCTTGGGGATTTAATAAGCCGTCAGCAGGATAATGAAGGTATTATGAATGTGGATTGTAATTAGAATTTTGTTAAAATTACACTTTGATTATTTTAAATTTGACTTCTGATGGCTGAACTTTATGCCGTTTCATAACTTCTGCTGGCAACCAGTAAATTTGAATAAAAAGTCAGAGTTTTAAGTAACAATATATGCTGATCGAGCACAGAAGATTACCTTAAATTATTCGAATTCATCAATGAAAATTTAATAATATAAGTGTCTGTAAGATAAATACGAAATAAAGTATTTGTTTGTGCTTATACGCCATGTGCTTAGTACCATGAGCTATAAAATATAGCTTCCAGCGTTATACTATTTAAATTTATATAGCACATACGAGTATGTGCGCACACACAGAGCATTATTTATGGTCGCGAACGATATGTAAATAGTATCCTGAGCTGTAAAATTTAGTTACAAGAGTTTAATTGCAATATGGACTTTTCTGCTATCCATTTAGTCATGAATTCCATGAAACATAGTCCCAATTTCTTCGACTGCTATGAACATATACTCGGCACATATCATTCAAGTAGGCTAAATAGCAATAAAATTCTAATTAGTTCATGTCACCCCATGGGTAGAGCGTCGGCCCTTAAATTATAGGAGCACCGATTTGAATCAGGATTCGAGCAGGACTTATTTGTAATAATTTGAAAATTAGAATTTCTAACATCTACAAGTTGTTTAAAATGGAGACAGTTTCGGTTTTGCTTTTCTAGGGCTAGAATACAGGGCTTTACAAGCTAAAATACACAGCCTACTCGTAGAAATTTTATTTGCTATGCCATTATAGTGTATCAGGCGCTATATTTTATTGCAATCCCGAAATCAACGATGCTCATAGCGCCAGAAGTATATATATTAAGTCTTTAGGCGCTATACTTTTTTGCAGAGTAATATAAAATATGTTTTAGCCATTATTGCCATCTACTTGGCTTGGTGAAAAAGGTTTAACTCTTTTCAAGGTAGTCGATGAATATTATCCCCAAAAATGGACACCATAACCTTCCCAGCTGCCTGGATTGATTTTTATCGCCTTGGACCAGGTTCACCGACTGCCGTCCAGATGATGGTTTTGACTCTGGAGTGTAATGGTTTAATCAGGTTTCACCCACTGTAACACAATGATGCAAGAATTTTTTTTATCACGATCAAACAACGCTCTTTTGCATATACAACTGTTCCTATAAAATAGTGTAAACACTGTCTTTCGATATCTTTACGGTGTCAGCTATCTTCTGTAGCCCCATTTTACGATTGACTAAAACAATTTTGTGGTTTTTTTTTCTATGTTTTGAGGTGTAACTCTTTGAGCGCTTAGAGCTTTCAGCAATAATAGTGCCTATACGAGCACGTTTAAAGTCAAGAAAACAACGCTTCGCGTTTGATTTTGATGGAGCTAAGTCCAGATAACAATTGCTAAGCCAAGTCTTTGTTGTGACGGTATTTTTACCCACCAAAACACAATGATAAATCAGGACACGAAATTGTTTTAAATACATTGCTTTGAAAATAAAAAAGTTGATTTAATAAAATAGCTATCAAATCACAAACTACTAATCAAACTGTCATGAAATTTAGACAAGTATCGTTTGATGTTTGGGGCTTCCTAAAAATAATATGGATTTGTCAGTAGTGGCGCTATCTTTATATATGTATTTCAATCTCGAGACTTATTGATTGTTGTATTACTTCAAGGCACCTAAAATGGTTAGAATATCAAACTTGACGACGGTGGTTTTAGAACCGGAGCACTTAAACTGAACTGCCGGTTGTTATGGTATAGATAATGATGAAATCGCACAAGGGAAGTAAGAGTATCAACAGATTTTTTCGCACAAGGATTTAGTCAGGACAATAATATCTCTTGATTGAATTGATTGATAACCATTTTTTTGTGTTACAGTACTCCGCTTTTCTGTAAGAATGAGGGATTAAATTCCGTAAAGGACAACGGGTTTGTAGCGGTTGTGACCCTCTCCAAGGGCTCTTTTTGCAACTAAGCTTACATTTTCTATTGAAAGAATCTTTGGAGTTCGGTAGCTAAAAAGTATGAAAAGATTTTCTTCTTCAGTTACCAATCACAAACAGTTTTTATTTATAACCAATAAGAATTGTTAAATAATCTTAATTTATATTGTTAAATACTCTAACAAAACTTTGTTTTAACAATCCTGACTCTCTCTACTTTTTCAAATCATTGACGACGTAACAACATTTTTATCTTTCAAAACTTCATTTATATTAGGTGCGTTTTTTTTTTGCACTCTTTGGCAAGGCAAGCTAAGGTAAGTACATTGAACAATCGCTGCGCTATTATTGTTGTATTCAATGTACATACCTAAACTTTCCTTAATTTACCCTGCCCAAGAGTGTAAAAAACGCACCTATTTGAACTTAGGCCAATGACAAACACGGTGGTTCCAGCGAAGCGTTTCTCGAGAGGAAAACCGAGTCGGTTTATGACACACACCGCGGTGCAAAACTAAACCGACTCGGTTTTCCTCTCGGGAAACGCTTTGCTGGAACCACCGTGTTTGTCATTGGCCTTAGTTTACTCGTATCTTGAAATTTTGATGTCTGATGAAGTGTAAAGTGTTTGTGGAGAGTTATGGATTTTATGTAGAAAGAAGGGTATTTATGTAAGTATATCCACAATAATCCCCTGCCAGCGTTTTACGCGGTATCACGAGGTGTAGGAGTGTGGCACCTTTGTGGTTCTACCAGCCAGAGAAATGTATGGTGCGAAAGATACTTCTTTTGCTGGACCTTTGCTCGGAGCCGAAGACAGCAATGATTTGTTATGTGTTTTATGTATATGTTGCTGCTTCTCGAGAGGTTTGTCGACAGGTTCCGTAGAGGATGACATGGAAGAGGACTTGAGCCTGTTATTGGAAACTTTGATGGATTTGTTCCTGATTTTTAGAGTAAAATAGTTTGTATGTCTGGCTAAGACTTTGAAAGAACCGTCAGACGATGGAAGGAGTGGTGGACAATCAGAATCGACCCTAATAAAGACGTGAGAGCAAGATTCAAGTTACCTGAAGATGAATATCTTCGGTGTTGTGTGGTGTTTTGCGTCAGCCGGCCGTAGTTTTGCATAGTTGCCGAAAGTTCGAAGGCAAAATTGGTTTGACTAATCCTCCTAGGATTTTCGTGAAGAAAATCACTAGGAAGACGTTGGTTCTCTCCGTATAGGAGTTGCGCCGGTGACGCTGTGAATTCTTCTCAGATTAGAGATTGTAATCAAAGAAGAATTAGAGGCAGTGTTCTGGTCCAGGACGCATCGTTGTGAGCCATGGTAGCCGATTTTAGAGTACGATGTCATCTCTCAAGAAAACCGTTGGCCTGCGGGTGGTACGTTGTGGTACGACTCCGTTTGAAGCCCAAGAGTCGACCAAGCGCAGCCTGGAGCGCTGACTTGAATTGTCTGCCCTGGTCGGTGACAATATATTGGCGAACTCCAAACCGAGCAATTTAAGTGCTCAGTAGAGCAGAAGACCAGTCTTTGGTAGTAATGCTGGCCAAAGGAATTCCTTCAGGCCAACGTGCAAAACGGTCGTTTATGGTGAAACTTTAACTGTATCCCTGTGAGTGGGCTAGGGGACCAACTATGTTGATGTGAATGACCTTAAAACGTTCGGAGACTGTAGGAAAGGTTTAAAAAAGTTTGCACTTATGTCTGGTTATCGTGCATTTTTGACAAGATATACCTTCTCGGGTCCAAGTGGCAACGCCCTTGTTCATAAGGCTAGAAGAATTTGGTTGAAATATGCTTTCGTGAAGCACGAATACCAGGTTGACCTATGTCGTGTCCGAATTGAACACTTTTTTCATGAACGTAAAAGTGATATAAAGGCGTATGGTTGGACCAAAAACTTCATAAAACATGTCGACGTTGGTGCCAAAGATTGGTTGTTTCTTGAGAATAAATGTTGAGTCCTTTAGAATCTTCTGAAATTCTGTGTCCGATTTTTGGGAGGATGCAAAGCCGAGAGTACTG
The DNA here is from genome assembly GCA_963978885.1 of Nemotelus pantherinus. Taxonomy (NCBI): domain Eukaryota; kingdom Metazoa; phylum Arthropoda; class Insecta; order Diptera; family Stratiomyidae; genus Nemotelus; species Nemotelus pantherinus. Next base: position 165,360,585 of record OZ022263.1, read on the forward strand.
GGAAGAATTATTTCTTGAAGACGAGAAAGTGTGACGGCAACAACGTTTTTTTAAACAAGAGACATACCGAATGTCAGAAGTGACCTTACTTATATAACTTAGATGTCTAAGTTGGCGAGGTATGGCTTTTCTGGCTTTTGCTTGAAAACAAACGTCAGTGGTTTGTGATCGGTGTATAGTGTGAATCTCTGGGCCTCTTAAAACTATCTGAAGTAACAAATGCCCTGATAAACTGCTAAGATTTTGCGGTCGTATGCACTATTCTTTCTTTCTAAAAAAAACCAAGGTTTTGCCAAGAGCCTTGACATTTTTGCTCCAGAGTAGCCCCGATAGCGGTATCAGATGTGTCAACAAATAAACCAGTCTTGACTTGGTCGAAAGTTTTGCTAGTTTCTGTTAACCAGTCGATTGTTTTAGCACCATCTGTCTTGGAGCCGCAAAGATAAGCGTTGAGTGGTTATTACATCTCAGCTGTGGAAGGAAAAAATTAACTATAGAAATTGACCATCCCCAAAAATTTCCTTAGGTCTTAAACCGTCTTGAGGAGTTTACCTGAAGAGATTGCTTCAAATCGATCTCCACCTCATGACCTTAGAATTCAACTGAAAGTCGAAGGAAATAACATTTCTCCAAGTTAATTATGAGACTATCATCCGCAAATCGTTTCGAAATTTGTTCTAAGTGAACGAAATGCTCATGTTCGGAGGTCGAAGCTACCAAAATATCGTCGGGGTAAATGAAACAGAGTCTCATTCCTTCATGGATAAACCGTTGGAACGATTGTGCCGCATTGCACAGCCCCAAAGTCATTCGGGTGAACTTTTATATTTTTATAATATTGAATAACTGGAATTTGAAGGTAGGCCTTAGTCAGGTCTATGGTGGAGAAAATAGTTCTGTCATGTAGTTCATGACAGAAGTCTTGAATGATGGGGATCGGATATCTATCCGTGACGATTATGACGTTAATGCGTCTATAGTCATCGCAAAGACGCCATTCTCCATTAGCCTTACGAACCATGTGAAGTAGAGAGGATCACTTGCTGTTTGAAGGAAATCGAGTTCCTTTTTAACTGTCGCGAGCTTATCAGGTGCTAGTGTCGACACTATTGGAGGGCCAGTGGTCAAGACGTGGTGTGTAGCATTGTCTTTACAGAGTTGTGAGAGCTTTGTGTTGTTGTGTAGTTTTATACTTTTTGAATAGGGCATGTATTCGCGGATCAGAGGATTGCTCAATTAAAACACTAAGTTTTGGAAGCTTATACGAAGTGTATGTGCCTTTAGTAGAAAACGAAGTTAGAGAATCCACAAATATAGCGTTTGCCAAGTCAATGACTAGCCCATAGTGTTAGATGAAGTCTGTGCCTAAAATGGGTCTAGAGTCGTCGTCAATGATAAAGTCCCATGAGAACTCATGAAGGAGTCCTAGTTCCAGCTTGATCACTATTCGTCCATAAGTGTTTATGGTCGAATACCAGAAGGTGGAAGTCTTCCGGTTGCATGGGCAGCAAGCACCGAAATATCTGCGCCAGTGTCAACAAGATAGTGTCGTTTTGACAGGTTGTCGTGAATAATAACACGACGGTATTATGGTTCCGTGAGACCTGGAACGTGATCGTCATCGCAACTGCTCATAAAGCAATTTAATAAGGGCGGCGACCGCTTCATTAGCATCGCCCCCTCTGACTGCTGGCGGAAAATGACGACTGTATTTACCTGAGGCTGTACAAAAACCTCAGCTATTTTGTCAGCCGTTCCCGTCAACTTGTCCAGGTTGGCTTCCGGAGAGCAGACCAAAATAGCCTGAGTTTGCTCAGGAAACGGTTGCAACCAGAGGGTTCTGAGCAGATCATTCCCAACTGTCAAGCCCCCAGCATCATAGGAAAGTTTATAATAATAATAGGAAATAGTTTAGTTTATAATAATAATAGTTTATAATAATCATAGGTGTAATAGGGAATTATTTAGCAGAAGATTCCAAATTTGGAAGAGAGTTCTGTTGCTTGTACTATTATTACTGACCAAGAGGGAGTATGTTGCATTACTGTCCGCCAGAACTGAAACTCGATTGTATCCTGAAAACCATTCTCTAGCTGGTAACCAAGCCAAGTCTTACAGGCGAATTTTTAGTTTTTTTTTCCTTCTTATAGACAGCCCAGTTTTCAGAGTTTTCTAAAAACCTGAATCGAAAACGACAACAGGTGAGTGTCATAAAATATCGTTTGCGGAATCTTAATTAAACTTATAGTTGTTTTGTATGTTTTCTTTAGTTTTCACTTATAATATAACAACTGGTTTTCAGTTATTTAAAGAACATCTATATTGTTTTACTACTATTACATACTATATTGAGTGAAACAAGTTGTACAGGACAAGTGTTGTTTTACTAGACTACATGTTGTTTAAGTACTAGACTACATATAGCCCAGTTATTTTAGCAATCAACCTCGGAATGAGAGATAATAAGCTGAATTTTTGTATATACCTTCATTTTGGGGTTCTCAAAGTCGCCTCAAAAGTCTCATAAAATCTCGTGTCTGCGTCGAAAGTTATTCAAGGTCAAAGGTGAGAAAAAACAGTTTTTTTGCGATTATCTTGGTTTCTATTAACACCTAGATCGAAATTGTAGAATATGAAATTTGTGACAAATTTTATTTGAAGCATTTTTTCATGCGCTCAACCGTTTTTCCGATAGAGGCGGTAAGCGCGCAGCACTCAGCCATGTGTACTGTAATGCAAGGTCTACCGTGAATACCTGTGAATACTACCTTCATTATTTGTATTATTTATCAGTAAATACATTGTATTTAATAACATTTCACTCATATTTAATTTATTTTAATATATATACTTTACATATTTTTAATCTATCAATCTTTAATAATTTAAATAACAAAAGTATTACTTTTCTGTGTCATTGTCATCATCTTCGTTGCCTTGAATTGGTGTTTCCAGCCCTTCCTGAATTTCATGGTCAAAAGCACTCTCTTGCTCACAGTCACTTTGCAATGAAACAGCATTGAGGCAAGCTTGCCTATTACACTGGCCACAAGCTAAAAGTGCATTGCAGCCCCGATTTTCTACATCGGCACCGTGCACCACATCAATTCTTACAATTACAAAATAGAGTATTCAGTAATTCATCGGAAGCTGGTGGTAATATTGTTGTCATTGGCTCTAAGAACTTATTTTGGAGCATCCAACCCCATTCCTGGGGTTGGGTGGTAAATATAATTAAATGAAAATATTAAAAATAGGCAAAATGCTATTAAATACAATGTATTTAATGATAAACAATACAAATAATGAAGGTAGTATTCACAGGTATTCACGGTAGACCTTGCATTACAGTACACATGGCTGAGTGCTGCGCGCTTACCGCCTCTATCGGCAAAACGGTTGAGCGCATGAAAAAATACTTCAAATAAAATTTGTCACAAATTTCATATTCTACAATTTCGATCTAGGTGTTAATAGAAACCAAGATAATCGCAAAAAAACTGTTTTTTCTCACCTTTGACCTTGAATAACTTTCGACGCAGACACGAGATTTTATGAGACTTTTCAGGCAACTTTGAGAATGAAGGTATATACAAAAATTCAGCTTATTATCTCCCATTCCGAGGTTGACCCCTTTTTTATACTAAAATGACTGGGCCAATAACAATAGTTGCTATTGTTGGAAACGTAACACTCAGTCTGACCTGAAGGTTTTTTTATAGTCAATAATTAAAAATACTTTAGGTAAAATGACTGAGAGGATTAATGGTTTTTCTGTACGTATACTGTTCAAATCCGGGCGTAGACACTGGGCTTTGTTTTCGCCCAGCTATACCAAGCCAAAGTTTAGAATTTGAATAGAATTCGTATCGTTTCACACAGAGTGAAGCAAAAAAAAAAAACAAACTATAAAATCTAGACTTTCCAAACACCAACTTCTAAGATCTAGAAAGGATTGAGACAACTTTCTTTTATTCCATCCCACAACTAAGCATCTAATTGTCACTAAATAAAATCATTAACAACTCTTTTATGTCTTAACAATGTCTCTTTAGAATTTCCATTCTTCCAACACAATCGCTCCCAACTGCGTCGTCTTCATCCACATAATAAAGTGCCTCAGCGAAGAGATTTTTAGGTCAAGAATCACTCACTAAATGCATTTTTCATTCCTTCATCTTTTATATAACCTTATTTGCTTTACCCACTATACAAACAATACACAGCTGCTTGCACTACACTAGACATCTGACACGGAACTTATCATTTTCTGTCACTTCTTCTTCGTCTTCAAGTTTCTCCGTTGCTGAGTGAAGTGGTTTCCTCAATTTCACACAATGTCTTAATTAAGTCGTTTTGAAGACACAAAATCTCACTCATAGAGTTTATTAAAACGACGGAAGTCGATTAAACAAAAAAGGCGACAAAAGCTTATCTCCGTGAAAAGTTTTATCCTTTTCACTATATACACATACTAATTCGTATGCAAAATGTCAGGTAGGGTGTGGATTTTTGCTGCATGCATACAACCCAGGAGCTGATATTGTTAAGTGCAAATGTGTTTTTGAGTTGAGTGTTCATTGAGGAAATTTTTGAAAAATGTTGGCTGTTTGTGTGATTTTGTGGCCTTAAGATTATGCAATTTGTCTGGAAATAAAATTGATAGTTGCAATGGGTAAGTGGCAATACGCTCCCAGAGCGCCTGATCCGGAGAAGGACGTGTCGAGGTAGACGTGTATCTTATGAATGAATTAAGAAGCTCTTACATGCAGGCTAAATTGTATTGAAGCAGTACGAACTAGTAAGAGGTAAAGGATATTCGATTTGTGTTAGCTATAGAAAACCCGCACCTGTGTGGAGTAAGATATTTCAAGAATTAAAATTTTAACATTAGTTTCTTGTAGTAGAGATTGGAAAACTTCTTCGGGTTTCTTGAGATAATTTTATCAAATATATTTCTCCAGAACTGAGTTAAGCGATTTTTCCACGAAAATATATCCTTTGGTCAGTATGTTTCTGCAATCCTTCAAAAACCCTCTAAACTCATATCTAAGGCGCATACGTACTTTTAACAAACTACCTTCCACTGATACGCTCCTATACAATTTGTCACGTTCATAGCTTACGGCCAAGACATCAAATTGAAGGATCTACCACCAACAGTACCACCAACCTGCCCCAACACAATATCTCCTCCTAAGTGGCATATACATATAAGATTTATGGCGTAAAAACCTCGCACTCTACCAAGTACTCAAGCGTAAATTTTCTTTCCTAGCACAAACACCAAGCAACTTCATGCCTATGTGATGATGATGAATTCATTAGATGGATATCATCACATGGATGAGCGCAACGAAATAAAGATTATGATTTTTTATGTTGTCGCCTGGAGTCTGAAGTCCTTACTTGATCCATAAAACATTCGCCAGAAACTCCTACCTGAGCTAGTATGTGGTTAACAGCCTATATATAGCATGCCCACGATAGGTGACAATTTCATGGCGGTTCATGCTGGAAACTGACGGCTGACTCGACAAGCCACTGAATGACTGACTGACTGTCTCATTTACAAGTCCTTGCGGGCGTAATTAATTAAAAAAATCTCAAGCGCGAAAATAATTTCTTTGGTTCATCTGTAGGTAATACGCGTACGAGCACTAATGGTTTTTAAATATCTGTGTTTTAACTGTAAATTGTATTGCCTGCGGGAATTAGATGATTTAATGGTAGACGGTTGGTTTTTGTAGAGCCTACTTGCTTTTTGTATGACAGTTTTTTTTTATTTTCTTTGTATGGTGAGTTAATGAGACACGTTTTGTGTTGATATGATGGGTTAAAATTTAGTAATAGTGAAAGTTAACGGCGACATAGTGTAATTACCCTGAATTATTTTAGAATAGAATTGCATTGAAAATAGAATTTCGAGCGTTTCAAGGTAAAGTGTTTCGGAGGGAAATATGTGTTGACCCTGAGGGTAAAGAAGCTTCTTTGAGCGGGTATCAAGGGTTTGACAAGTAGTCGGCTTAGGTAAGAAATGCATCCACAAGAAGAGATGAACCCACAAGTAAAAACTGGCTGCATTCAGCTCGGATAAGGCAGTTACAGTTATTTTCAGTTTATAAAACGATTTTCGTTTTTTATGTTGAGCACAATTTTCGAGATGTTGCCTAGGTGTACGTGAATTTGACTGGTCCTAGAATGTATGAAATAAATTGATTTGATCGAATGGAAAGGACTTAACCTTCCATCCAATCGGGCATTGTGTGCTTTGTTTGACAATTCGAAAACGAAACTCGTAACTACTGCTGTGACTGCCGTTGGTGTTTTCTCGTTATTCTACTACCCTGACTTTTGAAGCCACACTCACACACCGAACGATTACTCCAAAATTTGCCGTCGACTTCCAGCTGATCTGCACTCAACCCTGGCTGAAACCCTAACTGGTGCATTTCAGTCAGTGTCGACCAGCTGCAACAAGTTGACGGCCTTGTTATCTCAGGATGCAGCTAATTTTAATTTTTTATATTAAATCAGCTGCACCTAGGCAAATGAAGCTGGTAGCATTTGTATGCCCACTAGGGTCGAGGGATCTTTTTTCATTATATATTATATTTTTATATTTTATTATTATTTCGGTAGAAGATACATTTCATTATTCATTTCACTGATGCACACTACACAAAAACGCGTATGTTTATACGTGTGTGAATATTTTCCTCTTTCAAAATTTTAAAAAAGAATATTAGAAAAAAGCTTAGTCCCAAAGTGATCAGTGGCATTGTTAAGTGCAAAGTCGGAGAGCGAATTCAAAGATTTGGTGTGACTTCATCATACATCCAGTATATATATAGCACATTTAGAGAAAACTTAGCATGCTAATTAGGAAAGCATTCACCAATTCTTAATGCTAATTATGAAACCACTTTTTATAACAAAATCTTCGACGCCGTTGAAAGATATGTACCTAAGATAAAGAAAAAGTTGTCTGAGCCATGGCTTGATAGGGAACTTAAGCATTTGCGAAATCGTAGGAACAAACTTTATAAGCGGATTAAAAACAATATCGACGTTAGTTCTGCTATTCAGGATGAATATAATGAAGTTGCTAAACAGTTTTCAGCAAAGTCTCACGAGGCTTATGCCAATTATATTAAGACAACCGGCGGAAATATAATCTGCAACCCGAAATTTTTTTATAATTTTTTAAATGTGAAGGTAAAAACTACTGGTTATCTTTCGTCGATGTTCTTTAATGATATCAATTCTTCCTCTCCTAATGAGATTTGTGATTTATTCGCAGATAGTTAGAATACTTTTAATGCAACACACCGATCAAACTCACATCTCTCTTTCTCTCATTCTACTCCTACAGCTTTTGTCGGCCAATTTGAAATTACACGTGACGAAATACGTAAAGCTATTTTGGAAGTTGACTGCAACAAAGGCCCTGGGCCGGATCTTCTTCCTCCAACTTTCTAGCGCAAGTCTGTAGAGCAGTTTATAACTCCCTTTCATATTTCCTATCTTCCTGGAAACTTTCATATGTCACACCCATCTTCAAAAATGGTGATAGACGCTGGATCGGAAATTATAGGGGCATTGCCATCTTATCTTCAATCCCGAAACTTTTTGAAAAGATTGTCTACGATAAACTTTCTTCGCTTGTTGACTCCCGTCTGAATGAGCAACAACATGGTTTTAGAAAAGTTCGCCCAACTACCATAAATTTGACAGTCCTAATCTCAGACGTTCTGTGTAAAATGGAGAAATAATACCAAATTGACGCAGTCTATACAGACTTTAGTAAAGCTTTTGACAAAGTTGACCACCCTACCTTAATTCTAAAGCTCCAGAAATTCGGATTTGCCGGATCTTTGCTTAGTTGGCAGAATTCCTACCTTCGATATCGAACACAAATGGTAAAATTTCAAGGACTTTTATCGAAAATTATCGCTGCTACCTCTGGTGGCCCACTTCTTTTTAATATATTCATTTCTGACCTATCTGACGTCCTAGCAAATATACCTCATCTACTTTATGCCGACGATCTCAAAGTCTATCACATCATTAAATCTAAATCCGAGCACACTTTCTCCAATCCAAACTTGATTCAAACAAGCTCTCTCTCAATATTGCTAAGTGCCAAGTTATAAGTTTTTCCCGGAAATAAACCGTCTCACACAACACGTACTTCCTCGGCAATTATTTGTTAACTCGAGTTGAAAACGTTGTTGACCTTGGCGTTATCTTGGATGAGAGACTCCGCTTCACCTTGCATTATGATAAAATACTTTCCCGTGCAAACAAACAGTTAGGCTTCATCAAAAGATGTGCGAAGGAATTTCGTAACCTGTGGGTCACAAGGTCCTTATACATCTCACTTGTACGCCCCATTCTCGAATATGCTTCCGTTTGCTGGAATCCGGCTTTTGAAATCCACAGTAACAGACTCGAGTCCATACAAAAGCAATTCTTACTTTTCGCATTGAGAGATCTATACTGCCCTACTAAGCGCAAAAGCGGTATCTCAAAAAAAATCGAAAAATTGATTTTTGTAACATTAGAAAGCTTAAAACAATACGCATCTAATTAACTAAGCCTTTTAGTGGTATTTTATTTAATACATATGGAAAACTCCTTAAGAAAGTTTTTTAAATCTAAGTGCCCGATGTATCCAAGAGTGGAAAACCGCTCACCGAGAAAAGTGGAGTAAAGAGAATCCTCCACCTGCTCCCAAACGAACCCAGTTCCTCGTCGCCTATCTCAATTTTACCTTAAATCACAAGGGAATTAGAGGTATATCAATATTACTACTTTTACAAAACTTCAATTATCTCTAAACTCGCTTTCATTGAGATACCGCTTTTGCGCTTAGTAAGGCAGTATACAACCCTTACGATTTTAGTGCCCTTCCTCCTTATGAGTTTCGACTAGCTCACCTAAACTTATTGACACTTGCTTCCAGAAGAAAGATGATTTCGGCGGCGTTATCAGAGTTGAGTTCCCCAATAGTAAAATGGTGTTAAATAACCTTGTAAGGAGCACCAGGTCCTCTCGTTTACTTAAGGAATATCCACATTCCACTACTTAAGCAGCTAATGAGCCGATAAAAAGATGCTGCAGGATATTCAATTGCATAAGTAATCTGTATTCCCCAACGGTCTCAAAATTATCCTTCAAATCTTCCCTTTTCCAAGCCATCCGCAACCCCTTATTCTAAGCTATTTGTCAATGTTTTATATATTCGTTATTTATTTATTGTTATTGATTTATTTGTTAATTATTTAATTTATTTGTTTATGTAGCTTGTACCTTGCTTGGTTAGTAAATAAATAAATTAGCAATAAATTAGCGAAAAATTCGCTCACATAGCACAGCTCAAGTGTCCAACACTACATTGAATTTCTTCATTTAAGAAAGCAAGTGAGAAACTTAGCTTAAGGTTTGTGCAGAGGTAAACTAAGCTAACAAGCTAAGTCTAAAAAGTTAAAGTAAAAAAAAAACTGATTGAAGATGTGAAAAAGCATTTAGAATATGGGATTGTTTTTCATCAAATATTCTCTGCTAGAAAAGCTTTAGAAGCGATGTACGTTGTCTATGATATAGTAGACAAGAAGGGAAAAAACGATCGCAAATTAATAGTTTCATTTGAAATACAACAACGCTGACAGCAATCAATACATAATAAATTAGCAATCAATATTAATCGACCAGGAATAGGTTATTTTAAAAATTGCATGTTACTTTATTTGAATTTTATATTAAAGAATATTTTACTTTTCTAATATTTGCTCTTATTGATAAATTTCCATTGTCATAAGACATATCGTTTGGGTGAACAAGAAAACGTTACAAACTTCCCTTTTACTTTAAAAGCTTCCCTGTTTCGGATTCTTATGGGGCGGCTGGTCGTTACAATTTCCATACAAAGCTGTCAATGCTAAATTACCTTCTTTTCAGCTCCAGCCAAATATGTTTTTGTATTCTATTTTATTTGTAATGTAATTCAGCCAACTGCAATTCTACCGTTGGGAATTTTAATAATTTGTTAAAAATTATAATGATTTTTTTAATTATTAATACTTTTTTTACTTTTAAAATATTATGTCACTGTTCCATTTTCCGAAAAATCTGACGGTACAGTTTTAGTCCATTTATTTGAGTAAATTCATCAACATTTTTCAAACCATTCCTGAGAAATACCAATCCTCACAACATGTATAGTAGACCGTTACAGCCTGAAAATCTAGTTTAGTTTAAATTTTGGCGACTAGCCGCTTTCTAAATCTGATCATCATTAATTGCATTAAAATTCTTGTAAAATATGCACACAACAGCCATTATGGAGAGCCTCCATGCCTCCATGGATAAGCAACATACTTAAGCCATGGCTCATATCAGCGGAGTGGACGGGGGCGCAAATCACAAGGAAGGTGCATAGAGGCACACTGCAGGGAGGGGTTCTATCCCCCTCTCTTATAAAACCTTCTTACAGACTCAATTCTGGAAAGGCTGGAAAGCAAGGGACTCACGGTTGTGGCCTATGCTGACGGCATTGCTATTTTAGTTTCGGGTAGGTTTCCACACACTCTTGGCCAGCTCATCGAGTACGCTCTGAAGCTGGTTGAAGAGTGGGGAAAATATCGTGGGCCTTGGCATCAACCCCGATAAGATATATATTGTACTCTTTACAAGGAAGTACAAAACTCCTTATCTAGACCCAATCAAGTTGGGCGGCACCAGGTTTAGTCTCAAGTCATAAACTAAGTACTTGGGTCTTATTCTGGACAGCAAGCTCACATCGAAGGCGAATTTACAGGGGAGAGTTAAGCGGGCAAGCAAAGCGATTTACGCCAGCAAGAGAGTGCTGGGTAAAACGTGGGGTGTAAGTCCTGCTCCAACGCACTGGATCTACTTGGCGATAGCTAGGCCGATACTTATTTACAGATGCTTGGTATGGTGGCCAGCAGTGAATAAAACCATCTTTGCTAGCATGGCGAACAGAGCTCACTGGTTGGCGGCTCTCTGCACTACAGGTGCCTTTGCCTCGACTCTTTCGTCTGCTCTGAACGTCCTGCTTCATCTCGCTCCACTTGATCTCTTTGTTAGAGGCACTGCCGCAAAAGCTGCTGCCAGGCTTAGGGAATCAGGACACTTCGAGTCAAGATCGTCCGGCCACAATAGTATTGAGCAAGGATATACAGGAAGCACTGACTACTTGATTCCCACTCTGTCGTTCGAGTGGAGATATGGAACGACTCTGGGAGATGGGCAGGAATGAAATCAGCAAAAGTGCGCAACAGCCCTTAAAATCTACAATGACGGCTCTTAAACAGCTGCAGGAGTGGGTGTTGCAGCATATTCTGCAGATGCAGCTATGAAAGCAGCTTTCAGGCTTTCCAATCACTGTAGTATTTTCCAGGCGCAGGTTTTTGCGATACGTAAAGCCACAAATCTGGTATATGCCAAAGATACTACAAGTGAGGAAATAAATATATTTACGGACAGTCACGTGGCAGTAAAAGCACTGATGTCTCCCGCAGGCAGATCGAAGTGTGTACTCGACTGCATTCATGCCTTCAACAGACTGGGTAACAGCAGAAGAGTCAGAATCTTCTGGGTTCCCGGTCACAAGGGTATTGATGGAAATCAGAGGGCGGATTCATTAGCTTCATGTGGGGGTATTAGATTCATGTGGGGGTTATACAATTTCACAGCGACTAAATGCCTCCTCGAATTAACGCGGACTGACTACAAACGGCTGGCCGTTGTCTTGTCGCAGCACATGCTATGAAAATGGGACTCTTAACTAGTGATACCTGTCTAAGTGTGGCCTTGTGCCAGCTTGCCAGTACAACCTAACCTAACCTAGCCTAACCTAACCTAACCTGAAAATGAAAACAAAGGACAATTTTTCTTCAAATTCATCTTTAGAACCCTCCCATATTTAATTCCTCATTGTTTCAGGGTACATGAAACATATTTCATCGCATCTTGAAAGCTCTGTGTGCGATACCAAGCCACAAACCGCCTCAAGTCAAGCAAGATTCTTGGTGAGAAATTTTGGCATCCAACAGTTAATGCATTGCGAATTTTTATGGACATCTAACTCATTATCCTACTTTTTGGGGTCTCACCCGAAAAAGCCTAGACACATTTAATTGAATTTGAAAAAAGTCCGGCAACAACTCTCGATTTTTTTCATATGCAGGTCTTGAAAAAATTGCCATGCAACAAACAGATTTCACAAGCAACCGCCTTTGAAATATTCGACCACCTTCAAATCTCGAAAGATCAACATACAAACCCTTGAATAATTGCATCAAAACAACATTGTCATAAATGTATTCATTAACACGAAATCCTCAGAACATAAAAATCCAGAAACCATCAAAAAATCACGTAATTGCATCAATTGCAACAGCATTGTGCTGCACTATGAAAGCTCCAATTAGCCATCTATAAAGAATATAAACGTAGAAATTCTAATTAAATTCATTCATTCAATCTCATCCTACCGTTTTCCCTAAATTGCATTGAAATTTCAACATCCAGTTATGATTAGGGATATCCATATGCATGAGTGATATGCAATTGGCAATTAGAATGTTATGAAACGGCAAATCTCAAGTTGATGTCGTGAATCGTGCGTAATTTATTCAAATTATCATCATTCACTTTGATAAGTGGAATGCATAAATGCAATATATATTATACGTGCAAATGCAAACAAACGACAAATATTTGCTGCATAGACATAAATAAGTCCATGCATGTCGTGCATAGATATCCATACATATGCACATTGAATTTTGGAGATTGAAGTAAAATGAATGATGAGAGTGGATTGAAGTGATTGCAGTACGTGAATTTGCCTAATTTCATACTGTAAAACAGATAAAACTGAATGTAAATCATTGATTATGTATGTAAATCATGATTAATTATATAATTTTGGTAATTAAATTGGCATTGAATTTCGGTCTAACATTTGGTACTAGCTAAATATAAATGATTTATATTTTTAAGTATAGTAAGTAATACAATTTTTTTAGTACAGTAAGTAATAAAATAAGCTCTCAAATTTCATGAAAAAAATTAAACAAATAGCTGAAGCTATATCGATATTATCAATGCTTTATATTTGAAATTGAAAGGAAGGTAATCCTACGATAACTCCCGTACGGGTCTAGGGGTTGAAGCTGGTAGAGAGCTTCATCACAAATTTACAATCAATGTGAATACGAGTGTGGATTGATTAGTTCCACGACTCACTTTACACCTGATTGACTCAGCTACTTATTCAGAGCTAGGTGAACTCAAAGCTTGATGCGTGGTTCCTCGTCCGAACTTGGATTCGAACCAGGGTCCCCACACACAAGAAGCCAGTCCTCTACCCACTAGGCTCCTCAAGTTTATTTGAAATTTACAATGAAAAAAGTGCCCCTAACGGATCTCTTAAAGAGTAAGCGCTCGTTCTAGTGGACTGATGCCGCTAATAACGCTTACTTGCAAATGGAGAGACTGTCCATTTTGGCACCAGTGTTCGCTAATATCGATTATAGAAAAGAGCATCCAACCGCTTTTAAGTTTGTTAAGCTTAACTCTGTGCAGCGTTACTGAATTGGCATGCTTGCCTACGGTACAAACCGTTAAGCCGCATTTCCAATGCTATCTTGGAGTGAAATGTGTTTGCGTACACTTTTGCTCTCATGCACTTTCACATATCTTCCTCTCTCTCTAATCAATCTCTAAAATCTGTAGTTGAACTCTAGAGTGGGACCTATTTCAACTCCAGCGTGAAGCTTTTCGGACATTTTCGAATTTTTAAATTCACTACTTTCCAATAGAAAGCGTTGCCGAAAGCTCTATTTATAATGAAGTGTAAAGTGTTGTTTTCCGCGTTAAAAAAAGATAATGTCATAAAAAATACAGTTGGACGAATGATTTGTGCATTGAAATCCATAATGAAACAAATTCATAACCTATCTGTGATAAGAATAGTTATTGAAAATTAAATTCAAATATATGTTACGACAGATGTCGTTGTACCTTCGAAATTCAAATTCGAATGATTTCATGTGTTGAAAATTGTGAGGTTGGAGTAGGCATTGCCGGCAAATGGACAAACCAAAGGCGTATGCGATTTTAATTTGCCTTTTTTCTCCTGGGGGTCAAGAATAAAATGCTGTATTTAAAAATGTTTAAATTTTGGCTCATTAACATTTTGAGTGAAATGTTATAATTATTACGTTCCATTAACGTTACAATAGTTTTTGATATTTTAAAGTGAAGCAAATACAGCCCTTGATAAAGACAATGATACTGCTGAAAATTAAATTCACGGAATAAATGAGAATAGTTTACCTTTAAAAAACACAATCAATAATACATCGATTGAAAAAAAATTGTTATACATGATTATTCTATATTAGAATTTTATATTACTTTTATAAATCATAATAGTACATACCATAAACATATATTATTACGTACCTTTCGAAGAAAGTCAAATCTATCTGCTACATACCTACTTAATGTTCAGCATCTATGATAATTTGAAAATCTGCTAAAGTATTCCTTGCAAGCTTCAGCACATTACACATATCTAAATGGTAAATGATTCGACCTTTCCTGATCGCATTGTAATAAATTCCTTGGCCATGGTGTCATGTGTATCCCAATCAAGTAATCTGGGCATGGTTTGATTTTTTTTCATCCAAAGTAATTTGCATCATTGTCAGCTAGATGTTGGATTCAAACTGACGTAGTGTGCTTTTTGCTCAGCAAAAATACTGGAAATTAGTAAATGGCCAAGAGTAATTTTCCATGACATTAATACGCTCAGCTCAGTTACATCCATCTGCACATTCAACTCCAAACGTACTTTTACCTTCACCTAAACCTGTCCCAAAATCATTGCTTCGAAATAATTAAGAATGGCAGCACCAATTACTGTCCAAACATTTTGTACCTACAGAAATTCCTGATACAAAATCTCGCAGGGTAAGTTCAGTCGATATCGAACGATCAACAAGTAAAGAAATCTAAAAAGGGTAACTTTAGTTCATTACAGCTAATGCGTACGCAGATACATCACACTCTAAGCCAGCATTGGAAACGCGGCCTAGTTTTAAAAGTGAATTTATCGTATTTAAACTCCAAGCGAACATTCAAATTATTAATTTATATAACATCTAAATTTATTATTTATATAACATATGTATTACAAATTATTATATATTTTATACAAATTACTAGCTAATTTGATCGATTTAATCTTTGTTTTCAAGAAATCTATAAAAAATTCTGATTATATTAGTTTTTCATAAAATGCCCCCAAACTAGCAATGAGTGCTACAGCTTTGAGTTTTCAAAGCACAAAATGGCATCACAATTTTCGAATTTCGAAAATCCATCATTGCGAACAGACCAACTCTACTCTGAGATTCGGCGAAAGCTCACTCCAGCATTGGAAACGCGGCCTTAAGAAGATTATTGATTTGTGATTATGGTTCCCTTCTTGTCTATAAATCAGCATAGACAACGTATATCGTCTCTAAATCTTATCAAAGCAGAGAATAATTGATACGGGAAACTCGATCGTTTTGCGGAATAAGCCTCCGAAAGCAGAATCAAAGTGGAATTGTTTTAAGCTTAAGTATAATACTAACGAAAATAGTGTGAGCTGGTGTCTGATGAGAATCAGTGCATACTTTCGAAACCACTTTGTAAAAAAAAAAATTTTCAATAAAATTTTCAATTTTAATCATCCCGCAAAAACAATTCCAATAATTACGTAATTATTTCCAGTAATCATCATCGGATCGTTTTCGCCATACCGCATCGATGAATTCAACATTGCGATGTCATTATAAGTAACGATACTCGCTCCGTTTTGCATTACTCTACCCTTCACTGTGCATTGCTTTGTAATGCAGTAAAGTAGTTAGTAGATAAACCCACATGAATTTCTTTACCACAATGATTGTTTTTTGCATTATTTACACATTACATTGTAATCTATTATTTTGGAATTCCTAGGCATTAATGAAAGAGTGTATGTTAAAAGTCATCGATGCTTGTGGTCCTACTGGGGAGTGTCTTATCAATTTTATGTGTTATTATTGTAAAAACAGTTTTTGTTGTTGTGTGGAGTTTTGTTCAGCTTTAACACAAATGCACATTTTGGGTTGTGTGAGTTTGGCATCACTGGAATAAACATAAATATATCGATCTGTATGAGAAGGGCATTTTAATTTCTGCCGCTCCTATTTGAAAAGCACGGCTAGGACACCATTTCTGTTCGGGACTAAAAATCAAACCATTTTACTCAAGATTAAACTTGTAAGCGGTGTGTTTTATTTTGTGTCTCTGATTGTTTACAGTGCAATTAAATGATAAGTATTGAATACTATATCTATATATACAAAATGTCAAAACGGTCATATCCTAGTAGCTCTGAAAAAAGCTGCACATCAGAAAGAAGTATTTGATAAATTACCAAAATAAACATCATATTTTACGCCAGGAGATTCTATGAGTAGTATCTACATACTGTATCTAAATAATGAATCATATCAACAACAGATTGCGGGAACTCAGGGAACTTCACAATCTACTTGTTCTTCGCTAAGTCCTATCACTTCAGAAAAAGAGAATGAACTATATTGTACAGAAGGCGTCCGTTCCGTCGGAAAATATGCAATAACTTCACCAACAACTGTTTTATTTTAGGAAAAGCAGTCATTTGACTCAGAAAATATTTCACACGACTCTGCCGATTATTTCAAGAAAAATTTTTACCGAAAATCAGCGAAATTTGGATTTGTAAAGGGGCCCCCATATTTTCAAAATAAAGATTGTGGCTTTTCTGAAGCGTCCAAAACCTACAAATACAAAGAAGATGGGAAGTCAGTAATTAGGCATTTCAATAAAGCATTATTTAATCGTAAATTAAAGAACAATGTAAGTGTTGAAAGAAAATGTTTGCTGTATTCGCTTTGAAGAAATCTGTATTTTGTTTTTCTTGCTGCTAATTTAACTCTTCTGATGTAAACCGGTGTTCTCCGGTTGGATGTAATGAGTGAAAACATATTAATCACTATTTAAACAAAATAGCACTTATAACGCTGATAATTTATAAAGGTTTTTTTATTTAGAATATAGATAAAGAAGCAATGTAATTGAGGGAGACCCTAGAGTGCTCGCCTCAATGTCAGCTCTGAATATGAATCTTCTTATGGTCGCGTTACTCCTTTTATATCCTCTGCCCCATGCAGTGTGGTGAAGATGGGTGGTTTGGTGAGTTCGAGGTGGTGAGTTTGTGGTTTGAATCCACGGTGTTGATCATGGGGGTTCGAATATGGGGTGGTCGAAAATCGTGGTGCTATAGTCTCCCCTTCTGGCTCTGTAAGGCGTCTCGGCAAAGAGCCAGTTCACGTGAATCAAGATGATTCTGCCTGGGTGGCTTGTTTTCGAGGACGACCACGTCTACGTAGAGGAAGTATCGGCTGGCTCTCGACCATAAGCTGCTTATCGTTAGAGTTGTATGGGGTAAGCATCGATGTATGGTAGACTCCTAGCGGACAAGAAGGGTTTTCTCGTGTGGCTATCTCGTAGCTAGTAGGTCCCTTCCTGGATAATACAGCGTAAGGTCCATCTCGTTTTGGGTGAAACTTAGCCGTGCTTTTGCGGGTCATCTGGCTTCTACCGTGGGTGGTAACCCATACTAAATCGCCAGGTTGATATGTAGGATCTGGACGACGTTTGATGTCTGCATGCTTCTTTCTTCGTGTTTGTTGAATCTCTGTTGTCTCATGTGCGTCCTTCAATGCAGAGCTCATTTGCGATAGATATGGTGAAATTTCGGCAACAAAGTTATCTGATTGAGTAATGGCTGTTATGTCGTCGCTGACTTCTTTGGCAGTCCGTAGCTCTCGTCCGAAAGTAAGATATGCGGCAGAAAATCCGGTGCTTTGACATCGGGCTGAGTTTAAAGCGAAACGGATGGCTGGAAGAGCTTGGTCCCATGTGTCATGTGCGTTTCCTACGGCCATGCTTATTTGGAGCTTGAGATCGCGGTTCTTCCGTTCTGCAGGATTCGCTTCTGGATGGTAAACAGGTATGAGGGACTGCGTGATGTTGAAGCAATGCATGATATGCTGCATCACTGTGCTAATGAACTGGGTTCCATTATCGCTTACGATTCGCCTGGGCATCCCGAAGCGAAAAAATACTTCACTAACCAAGACTTGTCCGCATGTAACAGCTGTGGCATCGCTTAGTGCAAAAAGCTCCACCCATCTGCTAGCAAGATCTTCTACCAGCAGGATCCATTTGTTTCGTTGGGCCGTCTCGGGTAGCGGTCCGAAAAGATCGATAGCGAGCACCTCAAATCTTTGCGAGTTGGGATGGGTCTGAAGAAGTCCAGCAGGTTTCAGGTTTGCAGGTTTGTATCTCTGGCATTTTTGGCACGTCTTGGTGTACTCCATTACGTATCTTCGGAGTCCAGGCCAATAATACCGTGTTGCGATTCGATGGATCGTTCGTTCCACTCCATTATGTCCAGCGGTTGGTGCGTCGTGAAAAGCTTTCATTACATCTTCGCGCTCGTGGGCTGGTACGACTAACTGGGCTTGCTCTGCATCGTTGTCGGGGGCATATCTATAGAGTATGCCTGAAGACATTAGGTATCCTTTTGACGTCCACCTAGTATAATCTTCGTTAGGACTGTCACTTTCGAAACAGTCGATGATCTTCCTTATGTCGGCGTCTTTCAGTTGTTCATCTCGAATTTGCTTAGAGGTTCGGTGAGGAATGTCCGTTGTGATACTAGCTAGGACCACTTCAGTTTGGAAATCTTTTGGAGGTCGTGATAAGGTATCTGCGAGGACATTCGATTTTCCTGGGGCGTACTTTATTTCAATGTCGTATGCCTGGAGGGTAAGTGCCCATCTTGCCAAACGACCGGTTGGTGACTTAAGAGACATCAGCCATTTGAGGGGTTGATGATCTGTAGTAATCGTCAACTTGCAGCCTTCGATATATCCTCGGAATTTGCCTACTGCCCACACAACGGCAAGAGCCTCCCGTTCGGTTGTGGTGTAATTCACTTCGGCTGGTGTGAGTAATCGACTTGCGTATTCGATTGGTCTTTCGTCTGCTCCCTCCCCTTGCAGTAAAGCTGCTCCCAACGCAAAACTGCTGGCATCCGTGCGCAGGATATATGGCAACGTACCATCTGCTTGACGTAAGATCGGCGCGGATGTGAGAAGTTGTTTCAATTCGTTGAAGCTAGATTCCTGTTCGTTGGTCCATTTCCAGTTGGCAGTTTTCTTCGTGAGTTGTGAAAGTGGTCGTGCTACTGTGGCAAAATTTGCTATAAATCGCCGATACCACGAACAAGTCTGCAAGAAAGTGATTAATTCCTTAAGATTTCGTGGAGCTGGCCGGTCACTGATTGCGGTTATCTTTGCTGGGTCGGTACTGATGCCATCCTTCGTTAAAAGATGACCTAGAAAACGTACAGTGCTGCAAAAGAATTGGCATTTCTTCTGATTTGCTCGTAGTTGATAACCACGCAAGGTGTGGAACACTGTCTGCAGATCGGCCAAATGTCCCTCAAAGCTTGAAGAGAGTATCAAAAGGTCGTCTAGGTAGGCGAACGTCTTGACACTGCTACACTTTGTTTGTACCCTTGTGATCATACGTTGAAAAGTAGCTGCTGCGTTTCGAAGTCCAAACGGCATCCTATTGAATCGATATATCCCAAAAGGCGTGATGAATGCTGTTTTGTCCTTATCCTCTTCGCGTACTTTTATTTGCCAATATCATGCGTGAAGGTCGATGGTCGTCATAAATTTTGTACTTCGTGCTGCATGAAGTAGATCATCGATCCTAGGCATAGGGTAGCTATCTGGAACGGTAACGTTATTAAGGCGTCGATAGTCTATACATACCCGTATGGTGCCATCCTTTTTTGCAATCATAACGACGGGAGACGCCCAGGCAGACTCACATTCTTCAATTATGCCTTCGTCTAGCATTTTGTCGATTTCGACCTGGAGGCGGTCTCGTTTTTGCTGAGAGAGCCTGTATGGTGGTGAAGCGATGGGCGTAGCGTCTTTAGCATCAATGCGATGCTCTTCAAACTTTGCTGGGGGACCCTTTGGTTCGAATACATCTCGGTTGGCGAATAAAAGTTTAGTAAGCTCTTCGTGCTGGTATTTATTCAGCTGAGTTGATTCTGTTGATGTGAGGGTGAGTTCTGCGATTTCGACATCCTCAAAAACTCGGGCCATCGTAATGAAGTTGGATGGTCGTTTCGGTGTATCTGGAATTGGACTGATAGGGCGTGGCATGGTGCGCTCCGGGGAGTTCAGTAGTTGCAAATAGTCTGGTATTGGACTATCTTGTTTCTTTGCTCGCTTGGGGCTGTTTAGTTGTGGGCTGCTAGTCGATGCGACTGCTGGTTCCACGATGCTTGCTTCTGGGTCTTCTTTCTGCAGTATGTCGAATTTTACTTTTGGTGTATCCCCGAAATACCATATTCGCTGTGGAATGTTGAGGACCATGTTTGCAGTTTCGATGAAGTCCACTCCCAATAACGTTCTGTTGTCTCGAGAGTCTGGCATTATTAAGAAGGTGATCGGAAATGAGCGCTCTTGCAGATTGACAGTTGCTTCCGTCAATAGTACATCGGCTGGTCGTCTAATACCATCTGCTAGGATGATATTCGTGGACTGCTTGTAGAACTCGCACCCTTTGTTGCTTAGTTGCTGATACAACTGGAAGCTAGCTACACTAACCCTAGCAGCTGTATCGATGAATCCATATCCGCAGGTACCGTTGACGGAAATTTGGATCACTGGTCGGTCTCGCAGCAACAAACTTTTACTGAGTCCTATGGAGCAAAAGTTCGCTGCTGGGAGTTTCTTCGGTTCGCTACAAGTTGGACAACGACTGCGTACAGTTCCCGGTCTTCCACAACCGTAGCAGGATACTTGTGTTGCAATTGCGGCACCATTTGCCACTCCTCTGGAAATACTTCTGTGGGCTTCCTCATTTGTTTGCTGCGACCTTTGACGCTTACGACAAACGTCTGCTGTGTGACCAAAGCTGTGGCAAAAGTCACATTTTGTTTGCTTCTTTCGGACATCTCTTGCTTGGTGTTCCTGGTGAGGCTCCGGTTGACATAACTTCTCTCGGCTGTTTTCCTCTATCACCCTGGCCTCCCTTAGAAGCTGAGCAAAAGATTGTACTCTACTTCTTTGGAGTTGGCTTCGAATCCTGATGTTAAGCAGACCAAAGATAAGGTCAAGCTGCAGTTCCTCGGATTTTGCGTTCTGCGGGAGTTGGGCCAGTAATGAACGCTTCTGGCATATGAAGACATCAGTTGGGGTGTTACCATCCTGGCGGCTGCTGAAAATCTCCATATAGAGCTGATACGCATGCTTGGCAGGTGCAAACGCGCTGCGCAACAAGTCTATGGTGTCGCTCCACGTGTGGACTTGGTCCCTTACACCTCTCCACCACGTTGAAGCGATGCCTGTGAGTAGCATCGGGAGTCCTCTGATGGCTGCTTCGTCGCTTATGTGCTCGGCCTCTTTGTAGATAGATGCCGCTGCGATGAATTCTTCGACCTTTTCTGGATCGCGTTCCCCGTTGAAATGTGCTGGGCAACTCCCAAAGTTGCCAGCTGGTGCTGGCTGCGTGTGACTGGTCGTCAGTGCTGCTATCAGCTGCTGAAGCTGCCCCTCCGTCATCTGTACAGTCATGTTTGACTTAGCCTGGCTTCTAGTGACAGGCGGTATAGTGGTGGTGGCAATGGCGCCAATTTATAACGCTGATAATTTATAAAGGTTTTTTTATTTAGAATATAGATAAAGAAGCAATGTAATTGAGGGAGACCCTAGAGTGCTCGCCTCAATGTCAGCTCTGAATCTGAATCTTCTTATGGTCGCGTTACTCCTTTTATATCCTCTGCCCCATGCAGTGTGGTGAAGATGGGTGGTTTGGTGAGTTCGAGGTGGTGAGTTTGTGGTTTGAATCCACGGTGTTGATCATGGGGGTTCGAATATGGGGTGGTCGAAAATCGTGGTGCTATACACTGCACATAGGCAATCTATGATGACTTATTTATTTATTTACATATTCAACAGATAAAAATCCAATAACTGAATATAGAAACATATAATATATACAAAGAATCTACTAATGAAGGAATGTAAAATAGAGAGCACAAAATAATAATAATAAAAAGAAAAAATATCATAAACAAAGTCAAGGTGAAAAAGAATAAATTCAAAATTAAGAAAAATGAGGAAAAAAAACTACAAATCCAATTATGAAATAGACAAAGAAAAAGAGAGAAAAAAAATGTAAGCATATATATATAGAACAAACAGAATATCGAAAGCAATTAAAAAAATCAAAATTAAAATTCATGTATCATAGAGCAAGGAAAAAAGATAAAAACGTATTAAATAGAAAAAGTAACGACTTTATCCTTTAAAATGGTTTTGAAACGTGACAAGGTCGGTGGCAGAGAACCTAGTCCGAGTGCATTATGCTGCCTAGGTATACGTAACAGCGGTGAAAAGTAGTACGTGTCAGTCCGCGCAAAAGGAACGTTAAACGTTAACGTGGATCTATTTGACCGATCCGTCACACGAACGGAAACCTGGTTGCAGAGATCAGATGGGACAAGTTCACGGTGCAGTTTGAACAGAAGGCATTCATCGAGAAAAAGTCTGCGAGATTTCAGGGATGGTATTTGCAGCATGGTAATAAGCCGTTCACACTACACTCTAAATCAAGTAGATTTAGAAGCTGTCAAAGTTAATCAGGTAAGCGTTCACACTACCCGACGTGATTTAGAATGAGGAGATTTAGAGAGAGAAATGTCATTCGAATTTAAGTGTACAATTTTTTTTTGCGTGAAAGTTGTTGAAAATGGTGCAGAAACATGCAAGAGCATTATCTATTCATTTT
Source organism: Nemotelus pantherinus (assembly GCA_963978885.1). Classification (NCBI taxonomy): domain Eukaryota; kingdom Metazoa; phylum Arthropoda; class Insecta; order Diptera; family Stratiomyidae; genus Nemotelus; species Nemotelus pantherinus. The sequence goes on from OZ022263.1 coordinate 165,383,583, forward strand.
GTACAACTCAAATTTTCCGTTTTTGTTCAGTTTTCTTTATTTTAGACCGAAATTCGAATGACATTTCCTTCAAATCTACCGTGCCTCTCACGGATGGAATTCAGCGCCCTCTGAGAACAATTCAGCCGGGAAAAATTCACAATAGTACCTGATTTGTACTTGATTAACTCTAAATCTACTTGATTAACTCGGTCGGAAACCGAAAAAAATGTATGGGTAATCAGGTAGATTTAAGTTGATTTAGCTCTAAAGCGATCAGCTGATCGAAATCGCCTGATTTAGAGTCTAGTGTGAACGGGCTATAAGTCTCGCACTATACCTACAGTAAGCAAAATTGAATTTGTAAAGAAGAGAGCGGGTGAACCTGCGTTGTACAGATTCAACCGCATCAATCAAATATTGAAAATGTGGACACCAAATTTGACAGCAGTATTCGAGGGTACTGCGGACAAAGGAGACAAATAAGTGTACACAAGTAGAGATATCTGTAAAATATTTAGAAGATCTCAGTATAAAACCCGAAAGTCTGAACACTTTGGAGGTTATGTGCAAGATATATTTATCAAATAAAAGTTTCGAGTCAAAAATTACTCCGAGGTCTTTAAAATGTAAAACGACTTCGAGGGAGGCTCCAGAAACGTAGTAAGAAAATACTAGTGGGTAAGTTTTACGCGTGAATGACATTTGGCGACATTTTAAAACATTCAAAGTAAGATGATTTGCATTACACCAGTTGATAAGAGTGATCAGGTCATTCTGAAGCTGTATCGATTACTCTGAATATTTTTAGATCGTCTGCGTATAAAAGAGAAAAAGAGTTTAGTAGACCCGGGAGATCATTAATGAAAATTAAGAATAATAAGGGACCAAGGATCGAGCCCTGTGGAACACCTGAGGAGGGATAGAAGGGAGTAGACGAACAGGAGTTCACCGTAACAACACAAGTACGCTCGTGAATGTAGGTAGAAAACCAGGAAAGCAGCGGACCATGGAAACCATGTTTCTCTAATTTCAACAGAAGAAGCTCATGGTTGACAGAGTCAAACGCCTTGGAGAAATCTGTGTAAAGAACATCCACCTGTCTTTGCTGATCAATGGCGGAAGCAACAGTGTTGGCGAACGATAGCAAATTAATTACAGTAGATTTGCCTTTGACAAATCCATGTTGCTCGGTTGCGAGGAAAGGCACAAATAGAGGATATACTCTGTTGTAGACAACTCTTTCTAGTAGTTTACAGAAGCAAGGCAAAAGCGATATAGGGCGGTAATTCGAGATGCAAGCAGGGTCACCGGTTTTAAGTATAGGGAAAATATTGGCAGATTTCCATAAGAAAGGAAAAACGCCAGTTGCGATGCTGAGGTTAAATATTATCGACAAGGGTACACAAAGTGAAGAAGATAGTGACTTGGCTAGTATGTTAAGAATACCGTCAGAACCACAACTAGAGCTAGAATCGAGACAACTCATTAAGTTCTCAACTTCTAAAGGGTTTGTATGGAAAGAAGAGAGCACTTTCAGGCTATCACGATACGACGAAGGAGTTGAAAAAGAAACATGTGGAGGAGAAAGAGAGTTTTGCGGGGTTGAAAACGACGAAAAAAAACGAGCAAAGAGCTCACAGGTCTCTTCAGTTGTGGCAGCAGAATTTTTGCGAAGAAACATGCTTTGAGGGATAACGGGGGTTTTTTTTCAGGGAGTGAATGAATGACCAGAAGGGTTTAGAATTGTTGGAACAGATAGAAGCCTCAACTCTGGCAACGCAGGCTCACATGGCTTCTTTAGCGACCCTTTGGGCATGAGAGCGTAGTTTTTTGATTCAAGAAGATCAATAAGCAGTGAAGAACGTCTGTATTTGTTACGTGCAATATCCTTTGCCCTAAAGGCGGTAGCACTTTCAGTGAAAAACCATGGAGCATCATTAGTCCTTCTGGAACGACATGTGGGAGTAAAGCGAGGAATGAGGTTTGTGAGGAAGACGTAAAGTCTATGAAGAGCCTCGTTAACGTCTAAACAGCAAAGAAAAGCGTACCAATTAACATGGTTGATTTCGTTTGCCATTCCGGCGAAGTTGGTTTTAAAGAAATTGAACCGAGAATAGCAAGGGACTTTAGATCTAGAAGGAAAATTTAAAGAAAGTTCTAACAGTAAAGGAGGGTGATGGGGATCGGGAGGGACATACGGTAAAACAGCGGAATCTAAGTTAACGGAAGACATTGGAAGATTAGAAAAGATAAGATCTAGTATTTTTCTATTGGTATTAGGTAACGAGTTTAATTGAGAAAGGGAGCATAAAGAAATGAAGGAAGACAGGATTAAGGAAAGATTATTACTAGAAGTAATGGTTGAAAAGGATGTATTCCACTCGATTGAGGGCATATTGAAATCACCACATAACATTAAGTGGTCGGAAGGAAAACGACATAGAAGATAGGATGAGAGCTCAGAAAAGAAAAGTTCGTAGAGTGAAGAAGGGCTATTACAGGGGATATAGATTGAAGCAACCAATAACAATGAAGTAGGAGCTAGAGAAACACGCACTAAAATACATTCCACTGAAGAAGAAGTAGTAAAATCGCTGCAAACGGAGCAAGCGAGAGATTTGTGAATGCCCACGAGAACCCCTCCACCATCAGACTTACCAGAGACTAACCGGTCACGATCCTTGCGGAAAACAGTGTACTGTGGTAAGATCTCAGCATCAAAAATATCCTCGTTCAACTAGGTTTCCGTAAGGCATATAATATCATGAGATGATAAAGTAGAAGAAAGACTTACTTATGACCACGAAGTAAAGCAGTTACAGACTTACTATGTCAATATTAAAAAGAAGTGAATTACTGGAAAAGTGTACTTAAACGAGTTGTCCCAGTTCTAAAAATTTTGGTATCGAGAGAGCGTCCGTTCCGAGGTAATAATGAAATTCTTGGATCTCCCAACATTGGAAATTATTTAGTATGTGTCGGGCTATTTAGTGAATTTGATGAATTTCTTGCAGATCACCTAAAAAAAATTGGGAATCCTGATTATTTCTTATACATCAGCGAATGTTTGTAATGAGATTATTGAGGTAATGGGAAAACAGGTCCTAAGAAAATTATAAATGAAGTTAAATTAGCTAAATATTTTTCGATTAGCATTATCCCGATACTGACCAGTTAACTTTTATAATTCGATACGTGAAAGACCGTGCTCCAACCGAAAGGTTTCAAAGAGCATAAATCAGAATATTTAACCATCCTGAAATTTTTAGAGAATCATGGTATACAAATCAAGGATTGCAAAAAGTAAAGCTACGACAATGCTTCAAATATGTCAGGAAAGTATGCTGGTCTGCTGCAAGCGAATATTAGTACCATGTGCGGGCGGGACATTCTCTAAATTTGGTAGGTCTTCATGTCGCTGGGTGTGTACGAGTGGCAACAAGTTATTTTCAAATGGATCAGAAACCACAGAATTTTTTTTTTGAAAGAAAAGAGTTGCGAATGGAATGACTGCATTTAACAGGCCACTTGAAAAGTGTTCAGACTAGTGAAAATGAAGAAACTAATAGTATTTCAGGAATATATCATGCTTTGAAAGAAGACAAAATTGAAGATACGTTTACAAATGTATAAATTGCATGGAGAATCTTTTTTAGCATGATGGTAACTAACTGCAGTGGAGAACGATCCTCTTTAAAATTGAAAAGAATTCAAAATGAATTAAGAAGTAAAATGCTTCAAGAAAGATTGACCAGTTTGTCGCTGATGTCTATAGAATGTGAAATGAGTATAAGAAGAGATAGACTTTGAAGGGGTGGTTAATGAGTTTCCTTGTCTAAAATCTAGAAAAGTACCCCTTCATTCAACATAGACTTTTTAATTAATAGCCTGCGTATAATGGTTGAAAAGTAACTTTTCCGGATTATAATTGCCTATTGATTTAATGTGACTTCGAGTATATAAAAATAACAGATAAATATATCTAGAATTTTGCCTACCTACTGCTGTTCTTTTCTATTGCCGGTTGTTAGTTTTTGAATGATATATATGACACCTTCAAGCAAGAAAAATATTTTTGAGGAAATATGCTGCCGAAGTTTTTAAAATAAATTCTATTTTATCAAAAAATTAAATTTCAAGGCAAAATTAGATTGCCCCCGAAGTTTCAAAATCACTGTTTCTTGCAAAGACTAAGCAGCATTTATCTCAGAGTTTTCTAGCTGAAATTTAGAATTTAGTTTATATTTCGCTTGTTACTGCTCCCCCATATCGACTTTCAGTTCATTTACAAGGAGCAATTAGTCGAGTCCTTCAACAACGACTTTATCTACCAATTAAATGCTCTACAAAAGATAAACATTCACGCATTAAACGATTCCCACCAGTCTCTCAATCAACATTTAATTTATCGTGTGTTGGATTCAAATCAATTCAATGAAAAAGGACCCGAAACGATTCACTTTTGACTTTGTCTTCAATCTTGTTATCGACCAGGCACTCTTGAAACATACGTGACTTTTCTCGGAAAATATTCATCTCTAATGGGCCATTTACATTTGCGTCCATGCGTCCACGCGTCCATGCGATCTAGCGTGTTTTGCTTACACGAGTCAATTTGATTTTGTTTATATAGGCGGGTCTAAAGCGAAGGAGGTGGAGTATGCTGATTCATGTACAATACATTTTAAAATGATTTCTTTCGCTCAGTGGCATGTGTGGATGATTCGTCGGTGATCATTTAAATATATGTTTTGTGGATGATTATTTTCTTATATAATGATGTGGATAATATATATTTTGCATCCTTACGTGCATGACTATTACGAAGACAAATTGAATGCATCTGAATATCTAGACACAAACATATATATGTAGGTATATATACTCATATGGATAAATACATACAACTTTCTGTTACCAATATATTTGTATGGAGCAAAAAAACATCATCATAAGCGTGTAAAATCCATCCACTTATCGCCTTAGCCCCGCCTTCAAAAAACTGGATTTGAGTTGACTTGACTCGTGTAATCTAAAAACGCTTGGACGCGCGGACGCATGGACGCTTGTCTAAATGGCCCATAAACGATCCGAATCAATTCGTATATTTTCGTACAACCATTATTGAACCAAACTTCCAACTTGCGACCAACAATCACTAAGCCAAAAAAAGAATCCTTTCACACAGTAAGATGTGTACATATGTTCCTCCCACTTGGTGAAATCTATTTTATTCTCCACACTCAAGTATAGATGGGATAAAAGAATCAAGTAGATTTCACTACTATCGGCCGGCACGTGAACCGAGTGGAAAATCGTCTCCGCAGGTTCGGAAAGGATTCAATCAGGAAACGATTCGACAGAGATCGGAAGGAAGCAGCACGTGAATTCTATCGGTAGGGATATCTTGAAAACGTCGTTTGCAACTCCATACGAGTTTTTGCACCATAACGTGCACGCATACGTCCAAGACGTGAATCGGAGCTTGAAACCAACCGCCAAACGAACAGAAAGCCCAGGAAAAACATCATTGGGAAAATTTCAAGTCAAGTACTCCGAGAAAAAATTCGATGAAAAATATGATGCATTATATGATTGTGTATTATAATGATGATATGAATTGAACGGAAGAAGAAGCAACTTGATTCAAGTTGTCGAGTGGACGACTCGAAGCATTTTCGTATCTAAAAGCAGGTCTGATGATATTTCACAGCGGGAATTTGATGAGCTCGAATTAGTGAGTTTCTTCGACGGTCGCAAAAGGAGTTTTCATTGAAATGAATGAAATGATTAAGGTCTTTTGTGTTTGTGCATTAGCGCAGCTATTTCGATGATTGGTGGGAGTTTGAAAATGACAAGTGGAGGGGGAGTAGGATGGCTGAAATCGTTATGAATGGTCGATTTGGGCCATTTAATTGGATTGCGAGATTATGCCCTGTGAGTAAATCATACTGATAGAAGGTAATTTGGAGATATCATTTTTAAGTATCAGAATGATTTACGCAACAACTCTGGATTAGATGAATTTGATGGCCATACAGCGTTTTCAGTAAAATGACCTATATATTTCAGTGGAAGGGCCTAAATACGCGAACGAAGATTTCTTCGAATTGTTTCAATTGCAATCCAATTGAAAATTTCCTAAAATAAAAATCGGAATTTTGTATTTAACTAAAAAAGTCTAGCGCATCAGAGCCGCTAGAAAACTGATTATCGAAGAAATTATATTTGAGTGAATTAAAAATGTATGATGACGTAATACACTTCTTTGTAATAAGTTGACCATAACATGGTCGTGCTTAATCAACATATCTTTTGAATTTCGTTTTCTTCCAAGGATATCATCGAAAGTTTCAGCGATTAGACTGGGGTTGACATCCGAAAAATTTCATAAACTCGGAAAATTTAAGGGGGGAAATACATGTAAAATTGAAAAAAATGCTAATTTCAGGTTGATTTAAAAAATATATATTGTTTATTCAGAAAATTTTTAATATTAAATCCTTAATTTTTCAACGCAAAACGGCGGCGATGCAAGCGAATGAAAAAAAAAACACATCAAAAACTGCCTCGTACAACTTAATGCCTTTTTCGGGGAACTTGCAACGTTCTGAGAAAAAAAATATGCTAATGAGATGTATAGTTCATAGGTGGACCAATAAAATTTATTTAAAAAAATTAAATTTTTACATAAATTTTAGATTAAACAAAAAAATCGATTATTTTTCAAAAAAAATTAGGTTTTAAACATTAATAAACAAATTATTTTCCCAATTTACAAAAACATGTAGATTCAACGAGTAGATAATATTTTTTTGTAGATGTGGTATAAATTTGAGCCAGATTGGTTCAATACTTTTTGAGATATTATGTACAGAAGTTGAAAAAGTACTACTTTGAGAAAAACGCGTTTAAAGTTTGCGGTAGATAATAATCATTGATTATTAGTTTTTATTATAACTTATTCGTAAGTCAGCGATTCCAGGTCCATACAATAGCCCTTCAGCTACCTCGTGCATATCATTTTAGTGCATTAGAAGGTCACGGCGAGCATTTTGGGCTTCTTTTGAGCTGAAAGACTTCGACGGTTCCATCCTTCTATCCTGTCGTTGTCGGCTCTCTTGGCATAACTCAATAAGCTGGGGTTTATTTCGATACCTAAATCATTCGTTAGATGCAAGAGGAATGTATGGCCTTTGTTGAACATCCCAGCGGCTATGTGAGCTGATATTTCAACTATTTTGAAGCCGGCAATCTAACGGTTTTTACTACAAGGTTCATAAAAACATTCCCCTTTGTATATTATAAAAATATACAAGTGTAAATGTACATCTGTATATATTTCCTTAAAATTTCAGATTTATAAGAACCGCCCATAGCGCCGATGATAAAGTAGGCCAGGACGCGCGGCAGGTATGCTCGACCGATTGGGGAACGCCGCGCTGCCTATAACTGACTATAACTCGAGAACTAATACGAATATTGCTTCAATTTTTTTTGGTGTATTTTTAGAGCATTTGAAACATGCTAATGTAATAAAAAAAATCGACTTCTTTTTAGCAGTTACATTTATTTCCCCCCCTTAAGCATCCGTTGCTTATTTTATTGTAAATGCTTTGCTTATACATACAAAATGGAAGCATCTGTTGGTGAAATATTTACGAAATTATCTGGTGCTGGCAATCATGTGTTAGCACCATAGCTGCTTCACTTTGTTTTTAACCCACCTTGTGAATTTCGTTTCGATTTAATGACTGCACTGGAAGTTATAGGAGTGAATAAAATTTTAGGGTTACCATCCTCAAAACTTTTTCATTTTTCAAAACTTAAATATTTGTAGTTAATTGTCATTGCAGGATCATTCCCATTTGGAAATTTTATGACAACATCGCTCGATAAAGAAATGTCAACAAATTACAAAATTCATCTTAGCTGGCAGCCCTTTCAGAATTTTTCAAGGAATTTTCTACAGAATTAGAAATAAAGCAAGGTTCATTTATTTCATTAGTTTCGTTTTGATTTCGTTACTGCATCGGAAGTTATAGGGAAAAAACCTTTATTTTCCTGAGCAAATTTACAATATTTAGGAGACGAAAATTGCCATAGCTGGCAGCCCAATACTAATTTTTCAACCAAATATCTATGTAATTTGTCTTGGAGTAAGGTCCACTTACTGCTTGAATTGTGTGCAAATCTGGCGGCTAAAGTGGACGCTATAGGCCAAAAACCAATTTTTTTTCTAAATGATTTTTCAAAATCACTTCTATCAGATTTTCTTGTGCACCGCGAAATTTTCAAAATTTGAATTTGACATGGTTGATAAAGGTCAAAATTTATTAATAACTTGAATTTATTTTCAAAAAGCAAACATTTTTCAGGAGGGTAGATGATTTGGAGGATTTTGTTTCAGGATCCTGCTGTAGCTACAGGGTTGCCCGCACAATTTTGAAAGTCCATGTATGTTAAGTTTTAGTCTACATACATAGACTCTGCAAATTTCACGATGATCCATTATTTTTGTTAGAAGTTATGACAAACCTAAATTTGAGAAAAACCTCCGAAAGTTTCATTTCAATCGGATCGGCCACTCCAGAGATTATCTCCCTTAATCATTTTGCTGATATATATATATATATATATATATATATATATATATATATATATATATATATATATATATATATATATATATATATACATATATATATATCGTCGCTGTGAAATCAAACCGGCATATCTGCAAAAATTGAGTTTTTGAGTTTTTGGTATCAAAAAATTCCTTATTTTCCCCTCCATTTTTATGTCGCACCGGCATAGCTTAAAGTTTAATAAAAACCCGTCTAATGGTGTTTTGCCGCTTTGCATTCACGTGGAAATAGCCCACATGCGAAAACTTTAAAGCGCTCTAGTGAAGAATGTGTATTTTGCAGATATGCCGGTTTGATTTCACAGCGACGATATATATATATATATATATATATATATATATATATATATATATATATATATATATATATATATATATATATATATATATATATATATATATTTATATGATGAATTTTCGGGGAAACGAGTTTAATACGAATTTTCTTCGAAAATCACTAAAAAAAATTCTATGCTTTTCTTTCCCAGAATCTGAACTATCCGACAACAATACCGAAATCGATATCGAAGATCGTTCATCGCCTGAATCTAGTTTGATAAGCTATCACTCACCGCTACAATATGCATCCAATCACAATGATATCTACTCGAACGGACAATCATCGACACCAAATCTACATTCATCGAACGATTTAAACGGTATCGGTCACCAGACATCGTCAGACTCATCGAAAAATGCCTTAGGAAAGACGGGACGCAAACCACGTCGAAGACGAACAGCTTTCACTCATGCCCAGCTAGCCTATCTTGAACGGAAATTCCGCTGTCAAAAGTACCTTTCCGTTGCAGATCGAAGTGATGTTGCAGACACGCTGAATTTATCCGAGACACAAGTGAAGACATGGTACCAGAACCGAAGGTACACAAAAGTGGATCGAAATAATCTATAATCATTTAACTATTGTGACAAAAGATTCTTATTTAAATGTCAAGTTGATTCCGTCGAATAAATAATTTGAATTGATATAACTTTCGTATTATTTTCAGAACTAAATGGAAACGTCAAAATCAATTGCGACTCGAACAGCTACGACATCAAGCTTCGATCGAAAAGGAACTGATATCGAGTGAACATTCAGCGGCTGCACAAGCTGCAATGGGATGTTGCCCAACAACACTATCATCATTTTCCCCTAACCCATGTTCGTTTCTAACTTCAGCAGCGGCTGCCGCTCTATTTAGAAATGTTAGCTACGTTCATGGTTGTCCGCTTTAAGTTTTAGAACAATTTTCAATAAGTTTTGAGATTTTTCAAAATTAATTTATGTAAATACATTTAATTGATGATTTAAGTAAATACGTTTAGTAAGTTATAATCAAAAAAATATTGCATTATTGTTTATTTAAAATATTTATTGCATTTATTAAGCAATTTATGATGAAACTATCATCAATTTATTTTTATTTTGTAAATAAATTAACATATTTTGAGTGCAATATATTGTAGAAATCGAATTGAATGAACCAAATATAATTAATATGATTAAATAAATACATATAGTTCTAATGGCGCAATTGATTTTATTTCGCTATAAATGGGTTGAACAGTTATGGATTCGGTAAATCTATTTTTGACATTTGAGAAAATAATCACCATTTTGGTTTGGGGTTCATTAAAAGAGATATGCTTTTGTAAATTTGAGCCAATGCGCTGGGAAAAATACCAAATGGTGCCTGAACTAATCTCAAATAGATAAGAAACTAATGATGATTCCAAAATATACAGATCCTTCCAACTAATCTGGCATCAATTCATTATTTTGAAAACGAATAAAACTTCAGTTACAACCATTATTATTTTAAAATTCCACCATAAACCTGTCAAATAGATAAATCTTGTCACTTGTTGACAGATACATAGTTTTTTGATTAGCACTCATCGGCCATATTGTCAAAGACTTCAATACCTGCATGGCAAATGAAGGTCTAAAAGTGTCAAGTTTTAAGTCTTTTTTTATAAACAGTTTTCTAGTCAAAGCAATTTTGTGGTTTTAATTTGTTTATTATAATTTGATTGGCATCAAAGCAAACTTGTGGTATTAATTCATTCTCGTAGTATTTTTGAAAAGTTTTTGAAAATAAATTTGAAATGATCAAATTACATGGTACCAATGTCAATGAACCTCCTCTGGAGGCTGCAAAGCTAATGGTTTATTTTGAGAAGCACCGATTGTTGGAAGTCTGTCGAGTATGTTGATCTTTGTTTTTTTTTTGGTGAATGCTATTTGATATTTTGTAGCATCTGATGTTGGAGCTCGGAATGAAAAGACCCGTTGATGTAAGAGAGTTTATAAGCAAAAATTTAAAGAAGATTTCAAAACAAGTTAATACATCATATGCGTTTCTATTGGCTCCATCGATGTTTGGTTAGTATATTTTTCGGGGATTTTTAGCAATACATTTTTGTTTGAAATCTGGAGTAATTGAAATATGTTAAGTAAGTATCACATCAACACAGAGAGATCAGATCATTCAAGTAGCTGTTCTTTAACATAAAAACTATGCAGGAGGTTCAATGATTTGATTCAAAATTAAATTGGGCTTTAATTGCATACACTTACTTGAGGATCCTTTTACAGCTATATGAAAAAGTTTTACCTAAAATAGAAAAATAAACGTGTATATAATAAATAAAATTTAATAAATGAATTACATAAAATATGATAATTAATTATAAAAATAACTATATTAAAAAGAAAATCAATATAAAATATTTAATCTAATACCGACTGTAAAACACATTGTAGCAGTTTCCACTCATTTTTTAGAGTTTAAATTCATAGATTAAAATTAATTGAAACGGACTGAAATAAGATAAATACAAGTTTTATTTGCTTTTGATTCAGACATATCTTTAAAAAATATGGTGAAATCGGCTTTTCATTGAACTTATTAATGTGAAAACAATCGAACATCCTTTTTTTTATTTAGAGCGAGGAAACGTAAGCTCTTTATGACGGTGACTCACTCAATGCTGCTGTATGGCGTGAAACTATGGGCCACTGCGATAAGGTTTGAAAAGTATCGAGCTAGGATGGTGAGCGTCCAGCGTAGGGGAGCGCTGTGAATTGCAAGCAGCTGCAGAACAGTTTCAGGAAACGCCGGGTTAGTCATAGCAGGAGTAATCCCAATTGATCTACTGGCAAGCGAACGCAGGGAGGTGTTCTTGAACAGAGCAGAAGCTGAAAGAGAAATATTGGAATGAGTGCGGGCGCTTGAGTTTTGGGAGCAGCGCAGTGCTACGAGCTGTGCATGGACAATTAGGCTAATCCGCGCCTTAAAACCTTGACTTAATCGCGACCACGGTCCACGGCCCACAACTACCTGCACCAGTTCCTATCGCACGACTGCTACTTCAGGAAATACCTTCACAGAATAGGGAAAGTCAGGACAGAGTTATGTAAGTATTGTGCTAAGGAAAGAGATGACGCTTTGTATACATTTTTCCACTGCGCTCGCTTCAGAAGGGAGCGACACACGCTTTTCTCTTTCTCGGAAAAAAAATGTAGATCTTTGTGTCCCTTGGATTTTGACCAATTTGTAGCTGTTTTGTGTTTAAAGTGAAATTTTTGTTGTGGGCACTATGGGAATGTTTGCAGTGTATAGTGTATACAATAGCGGAAAGAGTGAAGTACCTTGCGGAACTCCAGGTTATATTAACCGTGTGCTGGAGAGGTGGTCGTTTATTCGGAGGGAAAAAGTTCTGCCCTTAAAGAATGGTCCAATTAGTTGGATTAGTGGTTTCGGAATATGAAAATCATGCAGTTTTACAGTAAGGTCTTGTTCATGATAAGACTCGTCTACTTTTTTTTGATTAAATCTCTTCATAGCGTGCTGAGCAACCACAGCCAGCTTCAGCTTGGTGTAGTGTTGGGCTTTGAAACCAAATTGTTTTTTTTTTGGGACGATGGATTTGTTTTCTGGAGTCGTGCAAGAATTATGCGTTTGATTAGTTTTCCGATCAATTATAGTAGGCCGGTCGATCTCCAATTTTGAGGGAACGTGAGACCCTTTGAGAGAGATTTGACAAACTTTTTTTTACGGCAGATCGCATTAGCAATGTCTGTTATTCTTTTCATGTTCTACTAGGTGGGGTGAAAAGTAACCTCCTTGGGAATGAAAAAAATGTTTTTTTAAATTTTTTTTTTAATTTTATTCAATTTTGTCCTCTTTTAGGTCGATACACTTATTCCACAAATTTTCCAACTTTTTGATCCCGTCCGAAAAGTAGTTTTCCGGAAGGCCTACAAAATACTCATCCGCGGCGTCGATGATCTGCTCGCACGAGCTGAATTTTTTATTGATGAGCCATCTTTTGAGGTTTGGGAACAGATAATAGTCCAAGAAAGCCAAGTCAGGCGAATAAGGAATGGATGGGGAAGCAATTCGAGCCCTAAATCGTTGATTTTAGCCATTGTTACGATGCTCTTGTGTGACGGCGCGTTGTCTTGTAAAAACAAAATTTTTTTGGCTTCATGTGAGGCCGTTTCGCATTGATTTCGGCTTTCAATCGCTCCAATAATGCGCAGTAATACTCGCTGCTGATGTTTTTTTCTTTTTTGAGGTAGTCCACGAAGAGTATGCCATGACAATCCCAGAAAACCGACGCCATGACCTTTCCGACCCATTGAGCCTCCCTTGGCCGCTTCTGAGCACTCGTGCCGGCTTCAGTCCATTGCCGGGCACTCATTCGGTTCTCTGGCGTGAAATAGTGGATCCAGGTTTCATCAAGTCACCAATCGAAGCCAAAAGTCCACCCGATTCCGCATCAGCATGGCCAAACACGCTTCCGAAGTGCGCTCGCGTTCGTGTTTTTGGTCCGGAGTCAGCATGCGCGGCACCCAGCGGCAGGATAATTTTTTCATCTGCAGAATCTCACCCAAAATATGGCGTGTGCGCTTGGTACTAATCCTTGTGGCATCTGCTAGCTCGCGCATATTCATTTTCCGGTCGGCCAACACCATTTCATGTTTTTTTTTGACATTGTCCTGTGTAACCGCATCGGAGGGCCTGCCGCTGCGGACTTCATCGGCAGTGGAGTTTCGGCCACCACGAAACTCTCGAAACCAATATTTGACGGTATAATCTGAAGGAGCACTAGCTCCATAATATTTATCCAACTTTTCTTTTGTTTCCTTCGCCGTTTTGCCTCTCAAAAAATAAAGTTTTATGAGAGAATGAAAATGGTTTATTTCCACACTCAACATGATGCCAAACACGTCAACAAAAATCGGCTGTAAAAACAAAACAAATGACTGTATCGCTCTGAAATTTGACATGTCTGCCTAAATATGAATGGACTATAAGGCACAATAATCTTTTTTGCGATGGCAGCGCATTCTGGTGGTCAAGGAGGTTACTTTTCACCCCACCTAGTATTAATCTCTTCATCTCCTTGATTCGTTATAGTTAGAAGATTTATAGCTATTTTCTCAGTCTCTTCGTCCTGATCGTAATCCTTTGCCTTTTTTGGGCTTTCTTTGAATTGCAGCACTCATGAGTCTGCAAAAGTTTCGGTTTTTCACTGGAGCCTTGGACTGCTGGTACAGCAAGGTTGTTCTTCTGCGTTAAGTATTTGGTAAACCAATAAAAAATTTTGTCACCCGGATCTATTCTCTGTAAAAAGTTTTCCCCACTTTTACAAATGAGATATGGTGGCTGGTGTTATTTATCAGTAGTTTCGCTTCACTTTTTAAACTAAAGTCACCTGTGCGCCTAGTTCTTCTTCGAATTTGGTTTCCGTTTTGAATGAGTTCTTTAATGTTCTTTAATGTGTTAAAGGGTTGTAACCCTCAATTCGATTTTCAGTGGTGAATTCTTCTTTCGTCAGGATTATCTTTGCTGATATGGTTTCAATCGCTCTATTGATATCACTTGCAGTTTCAAGTAATAACTGCAAAGTAACGTTTGCTTTTGCGTAATTGCCACTTAGTTTTCCTCAGGGGATCGTCATTATAAACGTCTTCTATCATAAATAGCACTGGCTTATGATTAGATGAGAGCTCATCAAGTACTGTGGGGTACACACTGTGCTGGAAATTTACTGAGAGACTTATGTCCAGGGCATGGTTGTTGGCTATCACAAAGTGGGTAAACTCGCCGGGAATATGTGGGCTAATGCTTTTATCAATGACAAAATTTTTCAGAATGGTCGTTGCCCGGTTAAGACTCCTGTCATCACAGAGTCGGTGGCAGGTATTTAAATCTCTTGCTGTTAAGACTGGTCCTTCCTGGTCAAAGAGTTTAGAGAAATATTGGCTGAATTCAAGTGAGCCTGGAGATTTGTATACAGAGATAGCCATGGACACAAAAAACTGAGTGTGGACTTTAATTGTTGTTGTCTCTATTTGGACTAGGTTGGGAATGTGGTGGGGGCTAATATTTCTTCTCACGAAAAGAACAATACCACCTCCTCTGCCAGACAGTTGAAAAAATATGGTTTGAGTACTCTGCATGTAGAATCTGATAAGAGTGTTGTAAAGACAGATAATTTTTGGCTACCAGAAGCTTTTGTTGGCTTAGCATCAGGGATAGCAGCAGATATTCGCTCCTTAGCTATCTGTCCAAACGATTTTCTCATATTTTTTGGATGTTTAAGGTATCCTCCATACACACTCAGCCTTTTCTTTTCTCTGCTTGGTACATTGCGAGTGGCTTTGAAGTTAACCACATTTGATGCATCGAGGCATGACAATTGTCTGCATGCATGGCCAAATGGTTGGCAATTATGACATTACGAGTGCCCACCGCGTGATTTTACGCTTCCACTTTGTCAATAAGTCGGCACACTGCCTTAATGCTATAAATGTACTTTCTTGCCCAGGATGAAGGACTTTAACAAGTTTATAGGGGCCATTCCTCAGTTTGAAGAAGAGCACCTCAAACATCTTCTTTTATTTCGGGCAGGTTGAGTCTATGCAAACCCCTGATGAAAATATTTAGATTCTTTTCTAGGCAACAGATAGGTGGGATATATCTTCCTTACCGTCAGTAGTCTAATCAGTTATCTATGATCTTGGGGTGGTTTTCGGGATAACCTGGATAGCCAGGTAAAACATTTTAGCTGTCTCTTAACCAATATGTAGTTATTTAATGGTTCGCGTCAATTGAGTGAACTGCTTTGATTGCCTTGTTATGATTGGTACGGTCGATTTAAATTGCGTGTAATTTGTAGTCTAGGTTGTTGTCGTTTTTTCTGATACAACCGTTTTATTTGTTTCTGAAATCTCTTAGTTGTTGCAAGGGAAGATTGGTTTGGGCATCAAAACCACGGGAGCAAATTTTGGATGTGGTAAGGGTAAGCTACTGTTTCTTTTTGCACTTTGTCAGCACTGCCAATGGCAGGCTGCTACTCACTCCAAACAGTCGGAGCAGCAGCTCCTGATTTTATCTAAGCAACTCGGTGTTCTGCTTCCTCTGTTGCGACAGTTCCTTCTCGTTATTTTCAGTTGTTGCAGCATCTCTGCCATCTGATTGTTGATTTAGCTTATCTGAGCCAAAAGTTCAAAAATAGGTCTACTCATGACTGAAATCTCTTACCTTTCCTCGCATGACTCGTTGTCAGAATCGCGATCCGATTTATTTGATTTCAAAAAATCAAACCAAGAAGAATAAATGGCTTAATCTTTCCGTTCGAATAGCCCGAAAGTTTGAGAATCGATACATTTCCTACGATACACTTGTTATATAGCTCTTCAAACCTATTTTTACTAATTTTCGAAAAAAAATTAGTATTAAACTTGCTTCGCGAAAATTCGTCATATATACAGCCTTGCCCAAAAGTATTAGGCACCCCTTCAAAACACATGTAATTTGAAACGTGTGTTCAAATTGATAATTTCTTTTAATATTTACGATACTGGTTTGTTCAAACAATAATAACAGCGATAAACGATCTTCTTTGAAGAGGCATAAAACATCTGGCGTGCAAATTCCAGGAAATGGGGTATTTGAGAAATTGTTGATAATATTTTGTCAGTCTTCATTTGTTACTTATAGGGTAAGGCTGCTTGTTTTTGTGATTAATTTGCAAACTAGACACTCTGTGCAATACAATATGCCTAAAACGAGTGAACTTGGTATTGAAAAACGCTGTAGAATTCAGTTTCTACATGAACAAGGTAAATCTCAAGTTGAGATTGCCAAGCTAGTGAAATGTTCTCGGTGCGCAGTGCAATCTGCAATCATGCGGTTTGCGGAGACCAGTTCTCACGAAAATAAGCCAATAACAGGCAGAAAACGCGTAGCTTCAAAACGCCAGGACAGAAAACTTGTCCGCGACTCTTTGAAGGGGGTAAAAAAACATCTTCTGCGCTTGCTGCTAGCCTGTCGGAAAACTTGGGGAAAGTAATAAGTGCTCGATCGGTAAGAAGGCGTCTCACAGAAGCAGGCTTGAAAGGTTGTAAAGCTAGAAAGAAGCCGTGGCTTTCCAAACCAAAATTTAACACACATGGGCTTCAATTCATCAACCTTCCTGAAAAATTTTTGATTTTTGAAAATAAATTCAAATTATTGATAAATTTTGACTTTTGTTCACCAAGTCAAATAAAAATTTTCAAAATTCCGCGGTAAACAGGAACGGCAACCCGTGATCAAATTACCTTTATTTTCAGCACTCAAAACTTCTGTTCACGAGAACTGACGATCGGATAATGCGATCAATATGAAATTTAGAGGACATGTTAGTATTAACTAGGACCAAGTCTGATGGAAGTGATTTTGAGATACGAGCAACACTGTGGTAGAGGTGCCATTTGGAAAAATAGCTGAGAAAAAAAAACTGGTTTTTGGCCTATAGCTTCCGATTTAGCCACCAGATTTTAACAAAAAATACGCAGTAGATGAACTTTATTCTAAGATAGATTTCATAGAAATCTGGTTGAAAAATTAGGATAGGGTCGCCAGCTATGGCAATTTTTGTCTCCTAAATATTGCAAATTTGCTCAGGCAAATAAAGGTTTTTTCCCTATAACTTCCGATGCAGTAACGAAATCAAAACGAAATTCATGTTATAAATAGATATTGCTGCATTTCTAATTCTGTAGGAATTTCGTTGAAAAATTGTTAAAGGGTTGCCAGCTATGATGAATTTCGTAATTTATTTACATTGCTTTATCGAGCGATGTTGTGGAAATGGGAATGATTCTGCAATGACAATTAAAAACAAATATTTACGTTTCAAAAATTTAAAAAGTTTGGACGGTGGTAACCCCAAAATTATATTCACTCCTATAACTTACAGCGCAGCCATTCAATCGAAACGAAATTCATAGGGTGGGTTTAATACAACGTGAAGCAGCTATGGTGCCAGCACCAGACAATTTCGTAAATGTTGCACCAACAGATGCTTCCATTTTCTATTCATAAGCAAAGCATTTACAATAAAATAAGCAACCGATATTTAAATTTTCCGAGTTTTGGAAATTTTTCGGATGGCAGCCCCAGACATAGTTTAATCGCTGAAAATTTCGATGATATCCTTGGATGAAAACGAAATTCAAAGGATAGGTTGATTAAGCACGAGCATGTTATGGTAGATTTATTGCTGCTGTGTTGGACAAATGTTGCCAGCACTGAACATTTTCATCATTTGTGTTATAGGAAATGCTGTCAGAAAATGATATTTGTTCCTTTGAGTAAGAAATGGTTGATATGATAATACAAAGAAGTGTATAACGTCTTCACACATTTTTAAATCCCTCACAGATAATTTCTTCGAAAATTAGTTTTCTAGCGGCTCGACTTTTTTTGTTTAAATTATTATTTACGCAAGTATGTAATTTTTTATGAGTTTCACCATGTGTAATTGCATCATTTTAGTATCTACTTTAATTTTTTTATTCTAGATCAAGAAGCATTATCACATTATATGCACAAAACTTTCAATATTCCAACGATAATCTACAATAAAGAGGTTAGTATTGACTGAAACCCCAGTTAAGTAACTGCTTTGTTCATATTTTCGAAATTTTGAAATTTACCTTTCAAAATTCGGCTTCAAAATAAAGTTTTTTTTGGAATAACAGCGCCAAGGATGCGATGGTGAGAAAATTTTAAAGAAATTGAAAAAGTTTCTCAAAGCAAACCATTTGGATGATAAGAATATAATATTTGTTAGTAAGTCAAATTCACATAAAATACGAAAAGTATTGATATTATTAGTTATCGATACGAAAACTTTGCAAACAAAGCTTTTCTTTCCGAATCACCTATATAATAACTCCTCTTTTAGATTTCCCTTCAAATCGAATCGATTGCCTTCAATTTCGCAAAGAACATATCAATCCGACATACGTTTACGAAATCAAACCCACATTCCAGATACCATTCAAAACCCAACATATGTTCGAAGAAGAACAAACTCCTTTCGTTGAACGAACCAAGCAAATGAAGAAATTTTATGAAGATGCTTATCGTGTCATTAATTATGGTACCAAAATGGATCAAGGTGCTAATCTTCGATACGATGAAGGTGTATCGTATTTGAAATCGATTAAACAAATCGGCAATAATATTGTGAGAACTTTGCGAGCCACTGAAATAAAACAAGATGAATTGGATGTTGGAAAATTTCTACCCCGGGTTGTTATAATTGGAAGAAAAGGTTCGGGTCGAAGGACTCAAGCAAAAGCTGTTGCGAATTTATTTGGAGTGGTTTATAGTGAGTATTGTCTTTTATTACGAAAATGTAATATTAATCGATTATACCAATCTACTCGCTCTATTTTCCACCAAATCAAACAAAATATTTTGAAAAATCTGCACAAGGTCCTACAAGACTAAATTGGTTTAGTTTTTTAAATTGGTTTAGTTTTTTTCGTGGACTTGATCCTGACCGTGCTGCGCTCTACTTCTACCACAAGCTTCATCAACTTATACTTGCTAACACCCCTATATGTCTGGCTAATAACTCTCATGATGCTCCATGGCTTCCCGGTAATGTCTTGCGTGCTTTGAATACTAAAAACGCTGCTCGCCTGAAGTATTTGCAGTCGGGGTCTGAAAGGGATTATGCCGTTTACTCTCGTTTGCGAGCTGCTGCTAAAAAAGAAACTAAAATTGCAATGCGCAACTACTTTTCTGATATTGAATCGTCACTTAGATCAGATGGTCCAAAGAGGTTTTGGTCATATGTGCGAAGTTTAAAATCTTCTTCCTCTATACCTGATTTTGTTTCTTTTAATAATTCTAGTGCTTCTACTCCGCAAGGAATATGTAATCTATTTGCCGACTTTTTTTCCACTGTATACTCTAATTTGTCTTCTCATATCTCCAGCGTTCCTCCTTTTCACTTTCCCACTTGCCTATCGGTACTTGAGACCAATCCTCTTGAAGTCCAATCTATTATATCTACATTTGACTCCAGCTCTTCTCTTGGCCCTGATGGAATTCCCAACTTTTTCGTTAAAAAAATTGCTTCTTCTCTTTGTGTTCCCTTGCCCATTATTTTTAACATTAGTCTGGGTAATGGTATTTTCCCAGCTTCTTGGAAAGTGTCAAGCATTTTTCCTATCCACAAGTCTGGTGATCTAAACCTTGTCACTAACTATCGCCCGATCTCTATCATTCCTTGTTTTTCTAAAATCTGTGAGCGTTTAGTTTTTAATCGTGTCTATGATTCTCTTCGTCATGTTTTTCCTGCTCAACAGCATGGTTTCGTGAAAGGCCGAAGTACTACCACTAACCTTGTAGAGTTTTCTCATTTTGTTGCTTCTGCTTTAGATAATCACCACCAAGTAGATGTCATATACACTGACTTCTCTAAGGCCTTTGACTCAGTCAACCATGAGCTCCTTTTTCTAAAATTAGAGCATTATGGTATATCGGAGCCCCTTCTCTCGTGGCTCTCATCGTTTGTATTTGATCGTATTTGTTACGTCTCTCTCCGTGGCTCCTTGTCCTCTCCTTTTTTTCCTACCTCCGGTGTACCTCAGGGATATATTCTTGGGCCTTTACTATTTAACATCTTCGTCAATGATCTTCCTAATGTGTTTGAATCTCCTTGTCTAATGTACGCTGATGACCTGAAAGTTTTTCGTGTTATCAATGCTCCTTCCGATCATATTGCTCTTCAAAACGATTTGAATCGTCTTGCTTCCTGGTGTGACCGTAATTACTTGTCCTTGAATATCTCCAAATGTTACTCAATGTCTTTTACATTGATGCCTTGTCTTTCTGAGTTTATTTACTCAATCTGTGACATCACCCTTTTAGTTGTGGATCATTTTACTGATCTCGGTGTTACCTTCGATCGGAAGCTAAAGTTCGATATTCATATTCGTACCATCACTCGTAAGGCGTCCCGGATCGCTGGTTTTGTTACACGTGTATGCCACAATTCCTTCAACATTTCCACTTGTGTGCATCTTTTTCTTTCCCTTGTTCGTTCAATCCTTGAGTATTGCTCTGTAGTGTGGATTCCTCGTTTCTGTTATTTATCTGAGGCGGTTGAATCTGTCCAGCGTAGGTTTACTCGCTGCCTTATTTCCAAGTACAACCTACCATATCATCCTTACAGTGAACGTTTATCAGCCCTTAATATTCCTCGACTTGACCAGCGCAGAATTTACCTCGATGAATGCTTTCTTTTTAAAGTTTATTGCGGCTATTTATCTTCATCTTTGACGTATTTTTTTACGCCACGCCATCAAGACAGAACTAGCAGGGCAACCTCAATGTTCAATGTGCCTTTTGCACGTACTGACGTTTTTTTTCATTCGCCTGTTTTGCGTTTACTGAGGACGCATAATAATCTTCAGCTTGGTTCTCTCCCTCAGTCAATTACAATTTTCAAAAGTTTAGTTCGTAGTGCACTTTTTTCGCCTACTTAATCATTTTATTTACACATCCTTTTTTTCCTTATTTTTACTTACTTTATTTTTGCTTTTTAAATTTTTTACTTCTATTCTTATCCTGTATTTTTGTAATTTGCTGTTTTATTATTATATCCTAGTCCTTTTTTTCGCTACTTTTACTTTACTTTTACTTGTTGTGTTTGTTATTTTTAATTTTAATTTACTTATTAATTCTTTATAATACTTTTATTTTTATTCATTTTGTAATTAGGCATCTTGCCTGTGAAATGAATCATTTTGTCAAATTACAAATTACAAAGACTGTCAATCACTTTCAATTTTTCAGTCGATGTTGAGCAGCTTATTTTCGAAAACATTACTACTGAAACGCCGTTGAGCGAAACTTTACGAGCTGTTGCTAAACATCGTGAGTATTCAGAGGCAGTCATCAGCAATATCGTCTATAAACGACTTCTTGACGTTGATTGTATGAAACATGGTTGGGTTCTTGTGGGATATCCGAGCGATTTGAGCGGTTTTAAACGAATGGATAGTTTTATCGTGCCACCGAATAAGTAAGCTATTGTTTGATTGGATAGAGATTTGTGTACGAAATTCATTTCTTCCAATGTAATGTTTTTATGATTTCAATTGAAAATAAATGTGTGTGAAATTTTTTACAAGCTATAAAACACTGATTTTCATCCTAGAATTGTATTTCTACACTGTCGAGAACGTTTAGCTTTGAGACGACTAGCGAAACGGTGGGAAAAACATTTACCTCTTCAAATGATGACAGACAAAAGGCACGACGTTGAAGAATGCGATGAAGAAATCGAAAAGCAGGAAATTCGAAAGCATTTGGAAAAACTTGCTTTGCAAGAGGTAAATATTTCATCTTTAAGATACTAAACAGGAAGGCAAAAAGAAACCAAAATTATTTAACTTTAACCTTCTTCCTGCTTTACACTTCTCCTTATCACTTCCAAATGCAAATTTTTGAAAATAGTGAATCGTGAAAGCGTTTGTTTATTTTTTCATTTTTAGCTAAAATATTTCAATGAAAACAAAAGAGGCATTCTGAATTATTTGGCATCGAAGAAGGAAACAATTCATGTCGACGGCAATCACAGCAGAAAGACAGTTACAACAAATATATGCTCCTGCATTGAACAACAACGGAATGAATTCGGTATTCGGATGAAAAAAACATGTGAGATATAATCATTAAATCAAATGATTAGTATAGTATTTTGTTTCAAAAATTCAACTAATAATATTAAATGATACGAATTTTATTTATTATTAATCGTCAGAAGCGTAATAATCAAAATTATCTATCCATCTAACCAACTGAATTTTCATTCGCAAATGTACCCATTCCCCCACTCTCTTTCTTTTTAGTGAAACATTTATCCGCACACCCTACAAATTACCTACGTACAAAGCCTATTGTCTACATTCTATCCCAATACTCGCACCACATGAAATCCATCCGGCAAACCAATTTAATAGTCCTTCAGGCAAAATGACTGGCTCGTAGTACTACAAATAGTAGAATCCGAATTCGTTTTGAACAGATTGTAAATTGTCCGCTAACCAAAATGCTAAGTGATTCTTTACGTGCCGAAAATAACGAAAAGTTATCCAATGACAAATTGTGGAACGAGCGAGCTGCTAACAGGGAAGTCTCAACTCTGGCTACATCGACAAATTGTTGCTCAACAATTTGTCCGTGTGATTCCTTCTGTTTTGTCACGAGAGTCTATACTACTGAATTGCCCGGAAGCATTTTGTTACACGCGACTACTTCCCCTTGGTTTTGTGGGCGAGAGTCTCGATTGAGTGTTTTTCAATAATGACACAACGTGCATACATAAGTTTTAGGACAAAACATTTGACGGTGATTTTCAAGGGGTCGTTTGTTTGTTTTCCAGTTGAGCAATTTCATTCAGATTTAACACTGTATTTGGTAATGTCTACGGTACTTCTATAGGGGAATGTTTAAATTGGACTGCTAAATAGTTGACAGGAATAATATTTCATCATTTATGTGGGATCTATAGCAGAGTTTCGTTGGTGATGATGATGGTGATAATGATGATGCCGATGATGACAGAGGGTGGAATTTAAGCTTGAGTAGCCTGAAGGTGAGTGAGCAGAATAAGAAGATTGTTTATATGTGTAATTTATGGAAATTGACGGCATTCAGGAGTTAATAGTTGTATAACGAGATACTTTTTGATTGCGATGACTCTTTGAAGTGAGATCGACACTAATCGGGGAGAGATGTTGCGGCAAAAATAAGTTTAGTAGAGGGTGTGAAAGAAATGATTTAGTTGTTAGCTATGCCATTGCTTTGGTTGAAAAGACTTGGCAGAAAATTTCGGAAATGCATTTTTAACGATCATCAATGTAAGCGGAAGGTTAGGCAAAAAAATCATTTAGTTTTTCATAAAATATTTATTTTCATGGAAACTTTTAAACCGCACAGTATTCTTTATAAACTAATTCTTCTTTCTTAAAGAGGACTGATATATTTATTGTTATATGATTAATATTAATTTTGAGAACATTGATATAATTAAAAAAATTATTTTGTGTTTTTGAGGGCTCTTAGTTTGGGATTCATCGAGAAAAATTTGGCACAATCAGCTCCTTATGTAGATATTCAGATACAGAGGAACAACTAGGGTAGATTTAAAAGCCTTGTGCTGTTCGAAAAAAGCTATTTGCATTGGCTGAAATTTGTTACCCGCATTCATGCTGAAAAAATGAAGCTTGAGTGCTACTGCGCTAATTGTTAAAGCATTGATAGCGCCATAACCGGATGCTGCCCTATGGAGCAACCTGTCGCTTGTGGCTGGGAGTTGAATTTCGACTGTAGGTGGCGACAGTAATAAACCACTCGCCCACAAAGACAACTGATGCTAATGAATTTGTTTTCATTAAACATCTTTGTGGACAATTAGCTGCTTAAATGGTGTTTGTAGGAGAGGAGCTAAATGGTGTGAGCCTAGATCGAACCGGCAAAGTGAGCGAAAAAAGAGTTAATTTAGCTCAGCTGGTGGCTTTGCCGAAAGTGTTGAATAAACAACACTAGGGAGAGTGATGTGCTTGAAGAAGTTTTGGAGATCGGCTTCAATGTTGTTGGCGATAGGTCCGAGAGATTGTACTGTTTTCGATTGTCCGATATTGAGCTCAAAGTGTGGTAGCAACAGACGACGATTGAAGAATACGCCCGAATTGCTTGAATTTGGACAAGGGTATTTTAATAATCGATTTGCTGGATGTATTTTTATCCACGAATTAGGAAAAATTTTAGTGGGCTCAGATGATCTTGTATACAGCAAATTTATTTTTGAGTCGCAAGAAAAGAAGCAGAAGCAGTCATAGCGGACGTGTTCGTTATAACTCCAAAAACTATTAAATCTTTGCTGGTGAAAGTTTTTTAAAAAAAAATTTGAGAAAAAATTCAAAAACTAACAAAGAAAAGCTGATTTTTTTTCAATTTTAAACATTTTACTGTTCACGTGTCTTTCTTTTTTGATTTGCCGAACGTCCTAGTTATTAGTTTTGCTGCGATTCGTGTGTTTTTTTTCATATAATTTGAACTATGTACAAGGTAATCAATTTAGTTTGATTTAAGCTTTAGAACAGTTGTGTGAACAGTTTTTTACAACCTTCGACCGTCATCCGGACCCGCTGAGTACTGTTGGTTATTTACATATACCTTTGATTTTTTATCGCTTTTCAATATCATCTGTATAGAGGGTTGTACGAAAAGTAGTCGGACAGAATTTTTCGCGTCCAGACCAGTGCTGTCGTTGTACTCCGATCGGAGTATTTGTACTCCGTTTTTAGTTGCCGTACTACTGTACTACCTTCGCTTGCAAAGTACTCCTTTTTCATTGAGAACACTTTTCATATACCAAATTTCAAATATTGTTGGTTAGTACATGTCATAGAAACTCAATTTCGACCTAAACTTTTACAGCGTCAGCTCTCTATTTCTAAGAAGAACACTATAAGAATTTAGTTTTGCTCACTGAGATAGTAGAAATGGCGTGGACATCGACAGTATAGTTCAGTATCCGATTGCGAAGCCACACAAATTTATATTGAAAATCAAAGACAATATCAAAAGTTTCGGAAAATTTAGCTAACACAGTTTGATTGGCCTCAAGCAAAGTTTATACCTCCTACTTCAAAAGGTAGATATGAGGAAAGATCCTTTTATAAACATTGCCAAAAACTGTTAAGCAACAATATATCACATTTATTGCGGAATGAAAAGGTTAATCGCACAAAATTCGAGTCAGCCTTAAAAATTAACCAGAAATTCACAGTCGAACAGCAATTGAATCATTCACTAAAAAATCCAAAAATATTAAAAATGGCCGAGCTTAGAATAGTTGCTTTTTTAGAACACAATTTACCATCCACGTTAATCACACCATTGATTTTGTTGATTAAACTATTGCCCAAGATTCAGAAATTGTTAAATAGTTGAAGTGTGGGAAAACGAAGTTTACTGATGTCACTAATTTGATTTTAAAGAATGCATCATGTGAGCAAATAGGCAAGCAATTGAAAAAAAAAATTCTACATCATTGACGAAACGACAGATATAAGTACAATCAAATGTTTGGCCCTAGTTGTTTGATATTTTGACTTTAACTGGGGAGAAGTCCACGATAGGTTGTTAGGTCTTCTGGAACTCTCTCTGTTTTTGTATCGCCTTTATTAATTCGTTAAACTCTATAAAGTGAAAATTTCCAATAAATGGAGTCTTAGCTTGGAATGTCACGTACGTTCAATAATAGGTCTGTTTCCGTACTTGAATCTATTATAATATATTAAAATAGATTCGCAGCAAGTCGTTTCCGTACTTTTGCTGCAAGCCAAATGCAAGCCAAATTTTGCAGCAAAAAGAAGCCAGCTGCCAAATTCTGTTACTGCTGCAGTTTGCTGAAGTACGGAAACAGACCTAATAATTTTCCATGATGAACACCATCTATGGACTAACACTTTTGAATTTTGATTACGTACGGGAAATCGCAAATTTTTCTAAAACTATTATTATTACTAAACATAACATAGTTCTTATTGCTACTTGTTCTCTGCATTTCGTATGACGCATGTAGGAACGCCGGCACTCTCAATGTGATGCAAAGTCAATATATTACAATTTGCCGAAGTATTTAAACGATTTGAATATTTCTTTGAAAAGCTTAGTAAAATTCGCTTTAGACGAAGCTTCGGTTATGATGGCTAATAAGCAAGGTGTCAAATCCCTCCTTAAAATTTTTTTTTCGAATTTGTATGTTATGACTTGCAAATGACCTGCACCCGCAAAACAGCTGCCCCAGCACATCGAAGTCTTGGCTCGCAATATTTATATTTTTCCCAAAGCTCTAAACGGCAAACGGAATACAGCCAATTTACAGCCAAAAAAACATCTGCGACCAGGTAGCTTTCGTTGGAAAACGTTGTTACCAGAATTTTATTTTACCACCACTTTACATACGGACAGCTCATAATAATAATTGAGCAAAAAATTGCCCAATCTGCATGCCACTTTACTGGCAGTTTGGAATTTGCGTTTGGATGCATATATGCTTTGCATTACAAAGCACATATACTTCGCCACGTAACCAGACTCATGACTGGTTGAACCTTTGTTCATCCAACTTACGTAAAACCAGCCAGTCTAAACTCATAGTTTCTGTTTGACTAGCAATATTTGGTAGAATAGTAACTACATACAATAATATATAATTATATACAATATACATAGATATATATAATACTAGATAGCCCGGCGAACTTCTTACAGCCTCAAAATCAATAAATGTTGTTTTAACTTATAGGCTGAATTGAATTCAGTTTTTTATTAAGATTGTCGGAACACCAAATACACAACATAAATACACATCCACAATCCACAAACACCTTACACTTAAACAAACATCAAAATTTTATAAATTCAAAGTAGGCTAAGATAGTTTTCTTTTTTAATGTCCGTAGCATGTAAGTTTAGTAAGTATTTTAAACTTGTATAAATAACTTTAAAATATATTTTCCATGCAAACCATTATTTTTTAAATATATATTTTTAGGAAGTCAAATACGCTTCCTAAATTGGTGACCCCGCGACGTTCGCGCAAGCTGATATACATATAACTATAATAATTATATAAATTAATTTCAATATTTTGCATGTGTTCATTTCGACGCACACAAGTACTAGTCAAGATACCAGAAGGAAGGAAGATATGGAAATTTTAGGATTCCAAACTACACTAACAAGGAGATAAAATGCTTAATGACGATATCGGTGACGTCATGGTCACAAATGACGGCACTGCTACCCTGAAATCGCTTGAAGTCGAACATACTGCTGCTAAAATTTGGTAGAGCTGCAACCGAAGGCCCTACAGATATGTAGCTACAACCAGGAGTCCAACGATCGCGAAAACAACGATTTCGATAGCCAAGACGACGACAACGACGACGAAGATGACTTCAAAAACAGCAACAAGCTCAAAAGCGGACGCAATAACAACCGTAACAACAAGCGCAGCAACAAACACAGTAGCAGCCAACAGCAAGTCCAGCAACAAGCGAAACACCGAGCGCATCAACAAGCGCAACAACAAGGGCAGTATCAAGCACAGTACTAATGGGCGGAAAGGCTACAAGGGTACAACAGTAATCGCAGCATACAACAATGATCTACTGCAACTGCTAATGGAACTAAACCCAGAATATAACAAGAAACTACTGGTTATCATAACGAAATTCTGCAATGAAGAGCAAGAACATCATGACACTGGCATAGATCGTAGTATTGAACAGACGCTGTTCAATGAAGCACTGACAGAAGTGATAAAACTTGGATACTACACAGCGATAGTGATATTAAAGAAAATTTGAATTAAGTTTTTAAAAAAGATTGTTATCAAGTGGTATAGGTGTAAATTCTGTTGGTGTAAATTTAAAAAAAAAAAAAAAAAAAAAAAAAAAACAAAAAAAAACACACACACATAGGGAAGAACCCAACACTAATATTTTATTTGGCAAACACAATACATCCCCCATTCGCCATCGGTAGCGGTAGCGGTAGCCACCAGCCCCGAGACCTGGCCATCGACCATCTCGGCAGCGCTGCGCGCGACTGCCTAAACCCCGAGAGCTGGCCATCGTCCATCTCGGCACGCGCTGAATACGGGTCCCGAGAGCTGGCCATCGTCCATCTTGGTCCCGTACAGGCAGTCGCCAAGGCTAATAAACCACGTCACTCCACCTCCTCGACCTCAGCGTCATCCTGACACTTGGGGGGGAGTAGTGTGGGAACACCAAATACACAACATAAATACACATCCACAATCCACAAACACCTTACACTTAAACAAACATCAAAATTTTATAAATTCAAAGTAGGCTAAGATAGTTTTCTTTTTTAATGTCCGTAGCATGTAAGTTTAGTAAGTATTTTAAACTTGTATAAATAACTTTAAAATATATTTTCCATGCAAACCATTATTTTTTAAATATATATTTTTAGGAAGTCAAATACGCTTCCTAAAAGATCAAAATTAACTCAGTTCAGTAAATGTACAAAAATCAAAAGTATTTTAATTACATTAAAATGAATGTAATTCACGTGACAGCAAGGCATTTACTTTATTGAAGTGAATCGAAATGATTCGCGCAGCATTGTTGCACTACTTTCTGTTTAACTATTTGCTAGATGGATTACACTCAGATCGACTAGCTTCATTGAAGCACCTTGAGATAAAAAAAAAGCATTTCTTCTTGCACAACGAAGATTATCATGTTGTAAACGTGAACGATAAGCTCGACGGTTTCTCATTGCCAACTGAGCCGTATACCGTACTGTCTCTCTTTGCTCTTGTGTTTGTGAAGTAAGAAGTCGGGCCATACCCAAAGGAAATCACTGCAATGCATTCTAGCACCATGCATGAAGCAAACATTCTCAGCAATGCAGATGTAACGCTTGAAAGCTGTTTTCCAAAAATTCCATGAATTACATATGAACATTACTCGCAAAAATAAGGGGAAAAGAACTTGCGAGCATACATCGGCTTGGGTAATGTTTGGTATATAAAACGGAAAGATGGAAATTTCAGAGCATTTCAAATCAACACCGGTACTATTCATTAAGAGTCATGCAGGGGCAAGCTTAGCCACCGGTTCAAGCAGCAGCACAAAATCCCCCTAGTAACGTGTAATGCGAGAATATGCTGTTGGAATTTCCAATTAGCGTCGCACTTACTCAGCAAGCATTATCTACACATTTTGGGTCATGCAGAGATATGATCGGCCGCCGGTCCAAGCTTCAATACGCATTCCCCATTGATGACGGGAATGAAAGAATACAATGTCGGGCTGAAAACTCAAAGTTCCCCTTGCATATACCTTGCCAGCCTAGGACATCAAATGTTAAAGACAAAATTCAAATTCAAATTTATTCACTATAATTAACACTTAACAGGTTTGTTGAAACTTAATATAGAGCTTTAAGCAGAGTGCTTCTACAACTATGAATTTAAATTTAGTCTTATCGCTGAGACTTATCCCTGGAAATGAACCGGGTATGGATCTGTAATGCTTCCATGCATTATACGGAATGCTTACGGAGAGTATGTTTACGGATTACTTTTCCCGTTGGTTACTAATGTGGCGCTCTTCTCGTGCAAATTTTTGCTCATCTGCAGCGGTTTGATTCCAAAGTCTGATTGCATTACGGCTTCGTGGTGAAAGATAAGATCTTCTGGATACCAAATGTATGAGAAAATGAATTTTCTTCACATTTTTTTCTTATATGACTTTTTCCGACATTTCAATGGTTATTCTGCTATTCGGGGCAGAGGCAAATCCAACGAAATCAAGATCACACAAATCAGTTCAGTCGTTCTTGAGTTATAAAAGGTGTAACTAACCCGACATTGTTTTATATATATATATATATATATATATATATATATATATATATATATATATATATATATATATATATATATATATATATATATATATATATATATATATATATATGTAATCAAAACTATTGTACTCCCTTTTAATGTAAAGTACTCCCTTCGGGTTGGGAAATACACTCCCCTGAAAATTTTCAAAACGACAGCACTGGTCCAGACAGAGCGAAGAAGAGAAGCTTTTTCACGCGGGTCGGATGCTGGAGGGTTTGGAGAGGAAAGCGAGCCAGTTGACGACGACCA